>JACEEZ010008808.1:172500-175000 GCA_016584305.1 Chionoecetes opilio | reverse complement strand
CAACCATCACAACAACAATCACCATCACCGTTACCCAAACGCAACACAACTACAATCACACATCACATAATTGTTTTCAACACAATCTTACTGAAAAACTATATCAAATGCAACCTTTTCTCCTTTTAAATTATTTTTGCTTTCTTCTCTCCCCTTTTTTATATTTCTTCATTCCCTCTTTTTTTGTCCTTACCTATTTCTCCTATATCTATATCCCATCAATTTCTGCGCCCTATTTATCTTCTTCACAAAATTGTCTTTCATATCCTTCCCTTCCTTTCATTTTACCTAGGGCTTCCATTTCTTTTCCGTTCCTTTAATCCTCATCTTCCCGTTTTCCCTTTGAACCCTACAGGCTAACATGCCAGACACGGAGTTCCAGTTCTTCCAAATCGTCAAGCTGAGCGGCAAGTGTCCTCTGGAGAAGATCCCCGCCAACGTGTTCGGCGACACCACCTTCATGTTCGTGTGGTTTGGCCAGACGGATATTACCAGCGTGGATCCTGAGGCTTTTACTGGTAATATCTCTCTCTCTCTCTCTCTCTCTCTCTCTCTCTCTCTCTCTCTCTCTCTCTCTCTCTCTCTCTCTCTCTCTTTCTCTCTCTCTCTCTCTCTCTCTCCCCCCTTTTATTCCCTCTCTTTTTCTACTTTTTTTCCCTTTCTCTCTACTTTTTTTCCTCTCTCTCTCTCTCTCTCTCTCTCTCTCTCTCTCTCTCTCTCTCTCTCTCTCTCTCTCTCTCTCTCTCTCTCTCTCTCTCTCTCTCTCTCTCTCTCTCTCTCTCTCTCTCTCTCTCTCTCTCTTTTGGGACACAAAGGCACATTATCAAAGCTAATCTTTCAACTTTTATATTCGGTTATTGTGTGAGCCACCCCGGAATTCCCTTTTTTCCCTTCATTTCAATGGTTGGCCTTACACACGAGCCTTGGCTGTCCCCTGTATGGAGCACGTCATGCACGTTTGGGGCAAGATCAACACACTTATGCATGTTAAGCAGGGCGAAGGCAAAGGCTATTCATCTTATCCAATCCTTATTCCTATCCCCCACATAAAGTTTTCTATTCTTTTCTAAAATTCATTGATATGCTACATGTACTACATTTTTTTCCTCTGGACTGTTCAATGGGGAATTTTCTAATAAGCTCACGCTCAAGCCTGTTTCTCGCGCTCTCATATCCTCTGCCCTTTGAGCGTGAATGATCTATCATTTACCGTAAATTTCCTGTACTTTTTCGGGACATATCAGAATTACCCTTCAATACAACAACTGAAACAGTTCTTAATAAAAAATGTAGTTTATCATTTTGTTTTTCAGCACTTGAAGAAAATATTGGCAAAACATAGAATACTTGAAAACTCAATTTCTTAAAATCGTCATTTCATGGAAACACTGCACGTTCAAGCTGAATGAAGCTTCAGGAAGTATGTACTTGTATGTAAGCTTTCGCCGAGTACCTGTTTTGGATGTGTCTGTCTCTTTTGCGACGAACATTTAACCAAGAAATAGTGTGGCGTTCAGCATCTCCGAAGAAACCATCCCGATGTCGGGATCTGATATCAGTCACTTCTTCTTATCCACGGCTGGGGGGAAGAGTCTTGTTTTTTTCTTGTTTTAGGGCTGCGAGGATCCCTTGGGGAACACTATGAGCCCTGGTGATGTCCTATGATGCTATTACAGGCGTGGTAGTTGACCTGTCTCCTCAGGAAGGCACAGGTGAGGTAGATAACGGCGGATGCATGCGTTCCTGCAGCCCGCTCTTTTTCAAGACAACAAGTAAACAAGACCCATGTATTGTCTTCGATAGAGGACTGTTCGTTGAGGTGCCAATTACTTGAATTACTTCTTGGTTAAATGTTCGTCGTAAGAGAGACATATACACCCAAAACAGGTACTCAGTGAAAGCTTACATACAAGTACATACTTCCTGAAGCTTCATTCAGCTTGAACGTGCAGTGTTTCCATGAAATGACGATTTTAAGAAATTGAGTTTTCAAGTATTCTATGTTTTGCCAATATTTTCTTCAAGTGCTGAAAAACAAAATGATAAACTACATTTTTTATTAAGAACTGTTTCAGTTGTTGTATTGAAGGGTAATTCTGATATGTCCCGAAAAAGTACAGGGAGTTTACGGTTAATGATAGATCATTCACGCTCAAAGGGCAGTGGATGTGAGATGCGCGAGAGACATCTGGCGGCTTAGCTTTGAAAACTCCCCATTCGTACTCAAAATGCATGAGTTACGATATTTTCCCTTTTTTTCATCACATCTAAATCAATATAATTTATTTAATGCGAAAGAAAGTCGACATCTTCCTTTCTCCTTCACCTTCGTACCCTCAACCCTTGCTAGGTAACGAGGGAAGCATGCTGGAGCTGACCATCGCTGACGCCACTAAGCTCACCTCCTTCCCCTTCGAGTCTATGGGCAGCCTCACGTCCCTGTACAAGCTGGAGCTCACCCACACCCTTATCGACACCGTCACCCATATTGGAGCGGCAC
>JACEEZ010008808.1:152500-162500 GCA_016584305.1 Chionoecetes opilio | reverse complement strand
TCATAATGACGTGAGAAGCAAACACTCTGATTCATGTAGCCTACGTACTAGAGGTTGGAATACTAACCTTTAAAGAAACATTTATAGCCAAATTAATAGACATAAACATAAATATACATACATGAAGGTAAGAAAAAGGGAAAAGAAAGAAAGCATTAGAGAAAAGGAGAAAAAAAATCTGGTAGACAAAGAAAAAATAAAATTAAGTAAGTGGCGATAAGAGAGAAACATAAATATACAAACATAAAGCTAAGAAATAGGGAAAATAAAGTAGCAAAGAAAAGGAAAAAAATCTGGAAGACATTGATACATATACGAGTATATATAATCTAAGTAAGAAGCGTCAGGTGGAGCAAAGAAGTGTACATAAACATAAATATACAAACATAAAGGTAAAAAATAGAGGAAAGAAAGTATAAGAGAAAAGGAACAAAAATCTGGAAGAGAAATAAAAAATAAAATCAAGTGGCGTCAGATGAAGTAAAGAAGTGTACAAGTGGCATCAGGTGGAGTAAAGAAGTGTACAAGTGGCATCAGGTGGAGTAAAGAAGTGTACAAACATCTTATAGCTGCTGAGTGCGAGGCGTGACTTACCTTCCATGATGTAGAGCATGGAGCCGATGTCGCCCTCCTTGATGATGAGCGCGCCCTCCTCGTACGTGACGCTGTACATGGACTCCACGATCTCCCGCACCTGCCCGATCTCCAGGTTCTTGAGGAAGTCATTCTCTAGGATCGCCTGACGCAGGAGGTCCTTCGATCTGGCAGGGACGGAGGAAGGAAAGGAAAGTGAGTTATGGTATTGGTAATGCTTTGTTTCTCGGTTTGAATATATTTATAGGAATGTTAAGGAATGTAATGTTACTGACGATTTTGTATACTCAAAAAGCGTTTATGGTTCCTTATCATGCTAGGATGAAGGATGGAGGGAGGAGGAAAAGGAGACTGAGATGTGGATATGTCATGGCTAAATATAAAGTGACAATACTTTATATATGTATAATCTTACCAAAAAAAAGAACAATTATCTACGGGAACTTTGGATTGCTTGACAACTTGACAGGGAGGGAAGAAGGAAGGCGACACACGAGTAAACGTAAAATAAAAAACATTAAAAAGCGGTGGTGAGTTTGGGTCTCATTGGATGTCGTAAAGGGAAAAAATAAGTGCTGGTTTTATGGTTTATCAACAACTTAAGATTGTTATAAGCTTAGTATGGTAGCTTTCTATACAGGGAGAAAGTAATGCAGAGAAAGAAGGAAGCAAAAAGGAGGTACTCTGGCTGTCAGACTTAAGTTCTATATAATCAGATTAAAGTGTAGTTATATTTACTGTTTACGCCTTTATCATGTACTGTCATGCACTCAAAAAAATCCCCTAAAGTTATTATATTTACGTTAAGTTTTCATTCCATAGAATTTTTTTTTATCAAACAGCAAAGTAACAGACTGGTATAGGCGCCCCTCCTATTAGCTTGAATTTGATGAAGGCACCCATTCATAGTCATTTATCTTGACGGTCTAATGTTACATACTGCATTACAAGGTGACATCTCCAACTATTCCCTCACCTGCACACCATGTATCCAGTACTCTCTCTCTCTCTCTCTCTCTCTCTCTCTCTCTCTCTCTCTCTCTCTCTCTCTCTCTCTCTCTCTCTCTCTCTCTCTCTCATATTCATGCCTTTCAAGTAAAAAAAATCAAGGGCATCTATTTCAAGCGACTTCTCCACAATTCTGAAAAATCATCCAACAAAACTTTCTTTTGTTGGATTAGATTGTATTTTCATCTAAAACTACTCATGAATTACTGATGAAGCAATACAAAGGTAGACATTTACTAGGTTCTCTTTTCTCGCTTATTTTCTATTATATGAGATACTCGTGGAATATCATGTTGAAATTCTGTCTCAAGTAAAATTACTATCGTGTGGCCTCCATTTAAAAGGAAAATGTGTACGTAAGAGTCTGAGAGAATGGGATGCCCGACCTTGACTCTCTCTCTCTCTCTCTCTCTCTCTCTCTCTCTCTCTCTCTCTCTCTCTCTCTCTCTCTCTCTCTCTCTCTCTCTCTCTCTCTCTCTCTTTCTCTCTCTCTCTCTCTCTCTGTGTGTGTGTGTGTGTGTGTGTGTGTAAATATATATAAATCATTCATACTATTCAAGTGCACGATAGAACGAAAACCTAACAAGTCTGCTGCCTCACCACAACTTGAGACGTGTGAATCTACCTCCACTCACACTCACACATCATAAACACAACACACAACTATCTGTTTTATCCTTGTAGGCGGTGGCAATACAATCTAATCTAAGTTTTAGACAGTAACAAGCCAGACTATACAAACCACTATATACTCATTTCAATAACTACCACAAAGTAAGGATTGTCAGTCATATAAGTATCACGATTGTTGGTTGCCCTTATCTGACGCAGTGATTATGAAAATGCCAAGAATACTTACTTGATACTGGGCTCAATACAAAAAAATAATAATAATGATATGTATTGTCTTTCTAATTAACGAAGAAATCCATGGCATGTTAATAGAATGAAGGCAAGTTATGATTATGAGAGAGAGGAACTGATGCCTATATTGTGGTCCCCGTCAAATATACACGTGTTAGCCCTTACCGAGAACTCATGTGAGAAAACGTACACGATACATATGTTAGAAAATGGTATAAGGGTTCGATGGCACACTGCACCAATGAGGCAATACACTGGAGCGCTGCACATAACAAGGTAATATAAGCAAGGAGAAGTATATGAAGCCCAAAAATAAATGTACATGACACAATGAAGTGATAAATAAGAAAAGCAATGAATATTACTCATATGAATGTTATTAGGTAGCTAAAATTTATCCTGCACGACGCACAACGTTTATTATTGCAATCTCTCTCTCTCTCTCTCTCTCTCTCTCTCTCTCTCTCTCTCTCTCTCTCTCTCTCTCTCTCTCTCTCTCTCTCTCTCTCTCTCTCTCGCTCACACAAACAAAATCGCTATTAAATCTACATACACTTTTTATTGCATCGTAACTAAACGCCGCCACGAAAAACATCATATATTACCATTACTACTGTTACTACGTCACTGATGTTGCTACTACTGTTGTAGTTGCTTCTTTACCTGACAATTTTTCCTTTATAATATGAGCCTGTTTATTACCTTTCGCGGCGTGACATAGATAATTCCTGGTCTTTCACAGCAAGGTATACTCAGAGTACCAATAGTTCTTAGTCACTTTGGGTATACTCCAGACATGGGCATGATTATGATTATTAATCAAAAAAATCATAATCAAAGGCTGTGATTACATAATCATAATCAAATCATAATCAAAAGTTAAGCAACAGGTATAATCATAATCAAATCATAATCAAATATGAAGCTGCAGCTTTAATCATAATCAAATCATAATCATATATTTCTTCATAATAATCAATGATTAAAATGTGATTATTGTGATTATTTCATTGTATTTTCCATGTAGCAATTCTATTTCTCCTAAATAAATTAGCCAATTTCATATATACAGTATATGTTGGTCCAAGCATGTTTGCAAAGCATGACACTAAAGGCGTTTTCTGCGGGGGAGCAAGAGAAATTTCGCTTGCAAGGGGTCACTTTTCTCTTGCTGTATCCCCGCAGAAAACGTTCACCCGTCGCTTGCTCCATGAGAAGGCGACGCGGCGGCTGAGATTTAAGCAAAACAAAGATCAAATGACTATTTTGACCCTCTAGATATTTTCACACTGGGACGTATCCTATACCGTCATAGTCAGAAAAGTGTGCAGATTCAGGAAACGTGCTTAGAAATTTAATCTATCTATCTATATTAATAAAAGCGAAAGTGTGTGTGTGTGTGTGTATGTCTGTGTGTGTGTGTGTGTGTGTGTGTGTGTGTGTGTGTGTGGTATAGGTTCCGCCCCCCGTGGCGGAATCCCTTCATATACCACATTTTTGGAACCAGGCTGACCAGGGGAAGGTTTTAAGCCCACTTATGAGATGATCCGAGCACCTTTTTTTTTTTTTTTTTTAGCAGCCTATTAGCGATAATTGTGAAAAAAGTGGGTTGCGAGAATTGAGGAAGCCTTGATGTAGGGTGATGGGTAATGGGTGTGGGGTGATGGGTGAGTGAATGGGTGGGGAGTGATGGGTGATGGGTGAGGGAATAGATGGGGGGTGATGGGTAATGGGTGAGAGAATGGGTGTGTGGTGATGGGTAATGGGTGAGTGAATGGGTGGGGGGTGATGGGTAATGGGTGAGTGAATGGGTGGGGGGTGATGGGTAATGGGTGAGTGAATGGGTTGGGGGTGATGTGAATGGGTTGGCGTTAATACATACATTTCTACATCCATGATTTCAGGAAAGTTAGAAGGGGCTATCTGGAGAGTCTGTGTTTGGTGGGCCGAAGGCCCACCAAACACAGGTGGTGGGCCGAAGGCCCACCAATAGCCCTCCGCAGGAGCTAGCCAAAAAGTCCGCCCGGAGGGCGGCTTTACGGCTAGTGTGATCATAAGTAGCCGAGCAATGAGGAGTTGAAGCCAAACAAGTGGGAGAAAATGTTTATGCACTGTTTTACTTAACCCTTGTTTTCGTATACTTGTACTTACATTACAGTGATAAATGTATACTAATGCGATGCAAAATTTCCTCAGGAAGCCGATAATGGTCTCAGTGTTTCCTAATATCCAATGGTATTGTCAGCAAATCGGGTAAGAGTGAGGTGTGTGAAGTTGTTAATTAGCGTTTGTTGACAAGTCACACATTCTTTTAAGCTAGTGTCAATTGCAATAAAAAACACTGTTGACTAATGTATAACTGAACAAAAAAATGACCTTAATAATAATCATTACTGTGTACAAATAATCACAATAAAATGTGATTATAATCATAATCTAATCATAATCAAGCATTAATAAAAAAAATCTAATCATAATCACAAATACGTAAAGCGAAATAATCATAATCAAATCATAATCATAAAAAGGAAAAAACGAGTAATCATAATCTAATCATAATCATAAATAATTCCGGATGATAAATCAAAATCAAATCATAATCATTTTTTATAATCATGCCCATGTCTGGTATACTCACACACACACAGACACACACCCTAAGCTCCCTTCACACATTCCATAATCGAACCACGATAGCGCCACCAATTTGATTATTGACGCTATCGTGAAATTTAACTACGAAAAACGCAGACCACGATAGCCTCACAACAATGTCACGCTGCCTGTACGTATGTGTCATGACGGTCGTAAGATGGTCACGATGGAGTCATGACAGCTGTAAGACTATGTCACGAATGGAAAATAAACGGTAATTTTGTCGTCACGATAGAGCTACGATAACCACGACAGTGCCATGACGGTGCCATGAACGTACCACGATAGCGTCAAGAGCTAGCCCCACACGTGGGTGTGGGTTGCCATGGTGATGGAGAAGGAAGGGGGACTATAGAGATGAAGGTGGGAGAAACAGGGTTGTGTTGGTGATGGGGAATGGGGGGAAACGGGGGAGGGGGGTTGTAATAAAGAAGGGGGTGTTGGTGTTGGTGGGGAAATGGGGGGGGGGGGGGAGAAGGCGTGGTGTTGGTGGGGGTGGGGGTGTTACCACGTGCTGATGAAAGTAGTGGGTAGGGAGTCACGGGGGGAGTGTCATCACGTGGTGGTGGGAGTAGGGGGAAGGTAGTCGTGGGGGGAGTGTCACCATGTGGTGGTGGGAGTAGGGGGAAGGTAGTCGAGGGGGGAGTGTTATCACGTGGTGGTGGGAGTAGGGGGAATGGAGTCGGGGGTGGGTGGAGGTGAATGTGAAAGGGGGAGGGGAAGGCGGAAGGGGGTGCAAAAAAGGGGGGGAAGGCAGGGATGAAGGAGCGCGTAACGGTTTCTTATCGTCACGATAAACATACGACGGTCATGATAGTGTCACGAAGCTGCTACATAGATAACTTACGATCACGATAGACTTACGATACCGCTGCGTTGGGTACGAAAATCGGGGAGCTTCCCGATTTTTTAATGCACGCACTAACTTTTCGTGGCCTCGGCCGAGCGCGTCACGAGCGTCACGATCGGTCACGATGGACCCATAACCAGGACCATGACGACGCTGCGCACTGCATTGTGCCATGGCGCTTTCGTGGTTCGATTATGGTTATGTGTGAAGGGGGCTTTGTATTGCCACCCTTAGGCCCGTACCGAGAGTCATGATGAAGGTTGAGCGACAACCTTCGTCGACTTAGGAAGGTTACCATATAAGGGATATTTTTCGGAACGAAGAGCAGCGACGAAGGTCGAAGGTCGGCACGAAGACACGGGTACCCCCGTGTCTTCGTGCCGACCTTCGTCGTTGCTCTTCGTTCCGAAAAATATCCCTTTTATGGTAACCTTCCTAAGTCGACAAAGGTTGTCGCTCAACCTTCATCATGACTCTCGGTACGGGCCTTTTAGCTCCGCTCCTGCTAGTCTTTCGATGTCACAACTCATCACCTTACATCCCGTGTCTATTCTCTGTTAGGGGAACAAGGACTATATATAGTAGCGTGAAAAGAGACAAACCCAAATTGTCCGGGCTAGGCAGGGGAATGCTAAGAAAGAAAGAAAGAAGAAAAATAGAAATAACAAGACTCAGAAAAGAAGCGAGTCAAGTTACAGTCCTTTAACAGAAACATACCATGAGTTAGTTACAGTAGTACACATATTTACAGTAACATAACATGACCTACAACAACACTCACAACAACACTACAACAACAGCAACAGATATCTATGCATTCCTGACCCACGGGGCGAGGCGGACCCATCGCTGTGTGGTATTGTACACTTCCGCCGCTCCCTCATGCACCAGAGTTGACCGGAGCGGGGTTCCATGACCTCTGATAGATTTTTTTTTTAAACACTAACCTACCAAAAGGATGAAAATATTATTGTTTTTCTATGGATATTTGATATAGATATGGATATGGATATTTTCTTGGATATTACTATTTTCTTTTCTTTTCTTACTAAGGACAGATAGTACATTATTTTAATTTTATTATTGTCGTTGATATACATTGGCTTTGCTCCATGCTATACACCATTAAACCACGGCGCCCCTACCGTCTCTACAAACAAATAAAAATCCACTTAGTCCCTCCAACAATCACACAAACAAACAAAACAAAATAATCAGTGGTAAATTTTAAATCCGCGTGTGTCCTGCAATCAGCTGGCAAGCTAAGAATTTCACGTCAAGAGCAAGGGTAGCCAGTGGATTTCTAAGTCTAAAAATATAACGGTGAGTTCATAGCAGAGGAAGTTGATATCAAAACTCACAACTCCGACACTTCACATATCAGGGTCGCTACACAGCACTTGAAATGGACGCCAAACAACACCAAGTCATAGGGGAAAGAAAATTCGAAGCGAAGAATCTTAAGACTACTGTATACGTATACAGTTGTCTTTGGTATAACCTAAGTAACGATAAGGCGGGAAGGGATGAATATGGCGTTAACCTTCGTCACCTACGTAATACAACTGAATCAGAATAACGTGAAGGAACATATGCAGAACATGAATAGAATCAGAACAACGTAAAGGAACGGATGCAGAACATGAATAGAATCAGAACAACGTAAAGGAACGGATGCAGAACATGAATAGAATCAGAACAACGTAAAGGATCATAATGAGAACATGAATGAAATCAGGTTACCGTGAAATAACAGTCAGAAAAACGTGAACAGGAGTAGAACAAGGTAAATTAACAGAATGAATACAACACTGCTCAATAGGAAACGAACTATGACGATATTATAAATAAATAATCTAATCAAGCAAGTTTTAATAATAACCAGAGGAAATTGTGATAAAGAAATATGTTATTCATCCTGGAGAGAAAACATTATAACAAGTTTTTTTTCTTCTGACAAACTCATTATTAACGACAACTTTTCATTCGTATCAACTTAAACAGAAAATTTTTACTGCGTCTTGCACACAAAATCTGGCAACCGTTGACACCTTTTGATTTCAAATATCCCTCTATAATCATGAATAGAAACGCGTATATCATGACAAAAATATTCTTTTATGTTATGCACACTACTTCTACAGCAACTACTACTACTACTACTACTACTACTACTACTACTACTACTACTACTACTATACTACTACTCATTATAAGAATACGAATAAAAATAGGAATACAAGTAATAATGATAACAATGGTGATAATGATAACCACAAAAACGCCGTATTACAGTTACAAAATATTTCATAATGGGAGAGGACACAGTGCGCCTGGCAGGATAAGGGGGGGGGGGGGGGGGGGGGGGGGGCAGCAGGAGCCCGCCATCGCGACATGTTTACAGAGGAATGAAAAATGTTCCACAGGCTCTCTACGCCACGTGACAAAGATAAATATTTGTCATCCCTCTTATCTGGTTTTTCCACACATAACGAAAGGATGAGAGGCTAAATAAAGGTCCCTTGAGTGTTTTATCTGCATGGAAATACTCTCTCTCCTCTCTCTCTCTCTCTCTCTCTCTCTCTCTCTCTCTCTCTCTCTCTCTCTCTCTCTCTCTCTCTCTTCCTCTCTCTCTCTCTCTCTCTCTCTCTCTCTCTCTCTCTCTCTCTCTCTCTCTCTCTCTCTCTCTCAAGACTGCGTTGTTGAAAGGAAAACAAGAACAACAAATAAGGAAAAGATCATCAGATTTAATAATGAGCATAACGAATGAACGCGGACGCGCTTGTGTGTGTGTTGGGGAGGAAGGGAGAGTCATTCATCAAGCTCTTGGGAAAGCCAGGAAGCTATTATATATTGACGGAGGGAAGCACCAGGTACGAGGAGGTAGATAAGAGAGAAATAAGAAGCGGGAGAACGAGAGGATTTGAGAAAGAAATGGAAATAAAAAAATTACTAGTAACTGGAAAAGGAATGTTTTTGAATGAATAATTCAGGAAAATTTTGTGACTTTTAGTGAGGTATTATATGTTAGGTGAACAGAAAAACAGTTTACTGGTGAGGGATCGTTATTCGACATATAGAGAAACCAATCCTGACAGACTGATTGACATAAAGAAGGATGGTAAAAGACAGACATAAAGAGGAAAAAAAGAGTAACATGTACAGACAGCCAGACATGAAGACAGACAATGACCCTAAAAGACGCAACAAGATAGATTGAACAGCAAATAGTTGACGGATAAATGGGGGAGCAAGATAATATTATCTGGACCATAATGATGTGGCACCAAATGGTATAATGACATAATGGTGTGGTTAGACACAGAAACCTGGTAGAGACGCTACAGGAACTAGAAGTCGACAAGGCCGATATCCGGATGATAGTCAACCCGTACTGGGAACAGAAGGCGGCGGTAAGAATCTAGGATAGGAAGACTAACGGGAATGACATCGAAAGAGGAGTCCGCCAGGGGGGCGTCTTGTCTCCGGATTTGTTTTCAGTAAAGTCAGATAGTCATGGATGCGCTAAATGACTTGGAGGGAATCAAGGTAGGAGGGATAAATATCGACAATGTTAGATACGGCGATGCCACGGTGCTTCTGGCCGATTCCGACAAGCTCCAAAAGCTGATGGACAAGCTGGACGAAGAATGCAGGAGAATGGGTTTGAGAATCAATATCGCCAAGACGGAGTGTATGGGGACAACCAAGAAGAAGGAAAGGTTGAACGTTAAAGTCAATATTAGAGGAACTGCAATCAAGCAAGTCGAGAAGTTCAGGTACTTAGGCAGTCTGGTGAAAGGGGATGGACGGTGTGATGCGGAGATAAAAGCCCGAATTGCCATGAGCAAAAACAGCTTTAGGAAGATGACGAACATACTGGCCAACCTCGGGATAACCATGAAAATTAGAATCAGAGAGCTAAAATCTTTGTTTGGTCAGTAATGTTGTATGGCTTCGAGACCTGGAAAGAGAAGAGAAGAATCGAGGCTGCAGAGATGTGGTTCTGGAGAAGAATGAGGCGAATAC
>JACEEZ010008808.1:140000-147500 GCA_016584305.1 Chionoecetes opilio | reverse complement strand
TTTGTTAGTGTACAGGATTTCTCAAAAGGTTACGAATAGATTTGGACCAAACTCGGTATACCAAGTCTATTTGGTATAAGGAAGGACTGATTTAATTTTGGATGAAATCTATTGACAAGTGTAGCCATGGCAACCAATTGATAAAATATTCGGCCGGAGGTATGCGCTCATACTGAGTGCATATATATATATATTATTATATATATATATATTATTATATATATATATATATATTATATAATATTATATATATATATATTATATATATATATATATATATATATATATATATAATTTTTTTTTACTTTTTTATATTCGGGCGGAGGTATGCGCTCTACTGAGTGCCCCCCCCCCACCCCCCCTAGTCCTTCCTGTATTGCTATCCTTCCTGCATTGTTTCCTTTAATATTCTACCTGGAGTATTTTACTTAGTCTTTTGTTTTTACTTATCTTCCTTCCTCCCCTGCTCTTCGTTGCATCACAGGTGACCAAAGAAGGATGTGCCCGCTCTTGATTTAACACTGTAATCAACTACCCAAGGACATCTCATTTATCAAGTCAATACTCCTAGGCCACATTCTCTCTCTCTCTCTCTCTCTCTCTCTCTCTCTCTCTCTCTCTCTCTCTCTCTCTCTCTCTCTCTCTCTCTCTCTCTCTCTCTCTCTCTCTCTCTCTCTTGCTGAGCCTTGACCAAAACTACTGCCTGACATTTAGAGAATCAGAGCGTCGACGGTCAACTGAGGTCAGCTGTGTGTGTTGTGTGTGTGTGTGGTGTGTGTGTGTGTTGTGTGTGTGTGTGTGTGTGTGTGTGTGTGTGTGTGTGTGTGTGTGTGTGTGTGCGTGTGTGTGTGTGTGTGTGTGTGTGCTGATAGTGAGGTTGCAGTTTAGTTTGTTGCTATTCTTGCCGTCGTTGTTATTCATGAATGATGATGATGATGATGATGATAATGATGATGATAATGATGATGATGATGATAGCGGTGGTGGAGGTGGTGATGATGATGATTATTATTATGATTACGAGGACATAAATGAAAACAAATGTTCGTTTGTTCATTCATTTCTTTCTCTCTGTCTTTCTCTCTCTCCCCCATGCTCTCTTTTTTCCGAAACATTGATGTTTGACCTTTCAGCCATATCACTTTCTCTTTACACAAACACACATACATACACACACACACACACACACACACACACACACACACACACACACACACACACACACACACACACACACACCAACTAATTGTAAATGAGTTCATTGCTGAGCTCTTGTCACTATTTTCTCCAAATCACTTCCTCTCACTCTCTCTCTCTCTCTCTCTCTCTCTCTCTCTCTCTCTCTCCTCTCTCTCTCTCTCTCTTCTCCTCTCTCTCTCTCTCCTCTCTCTCTCTCTCTCTCAGTAATGACAACACAAGGGTACCTAAATAGGATTGCCTCATCATTGCTCTAATCTTAAGGTTTCTATACCGATGTCTGCATTACCGACAATGGCACAAGTAAAGCCAGCATTAACAGGCGTGCGTTAATGCCCCCATAACATGCTCCATTAACCTGATTAAATACATGTTAAAAAAATAATTATGGAGTTGATTCACTAGCCTGCAAACTTTCGTAAACATTCCCTCATATTATTACAAGATATTTTCAGAAGATCTTGTCACTCTTTTGTTTAATGATCTTAGTATTACCAAAGGGCAAGTTTCCGACATCCTGGATTTGTTACTAGTGCTGGTGTGTCAATACTAAGGCAGACGAGTTTCTCAAGGCATTCAAGGTTAGCATGAAATCTTCCTTTAACTCGCTTCAGATTCACACAACATTACTGAGCAATGAAATGAAAATGATATTGAATTAGACACATTGAATCTTATGTTATCAAGTTTCTCACAATAATAGCTAATATGAAACCCATTTTTTTAAAACCTGCGTATGATTCACACTATTTATAGGATGGAAAAATTACTACAATCAGAGCTTCAATCTTATAATGTTTTGCACGGTAAATAAATAAAAAAACGTTGCTATTACTTCTTTGTACTGGGTGTAAAAACATTCCCGGGGGCATTGTTAAAAATATAAACTGATTGAAAGTTGATAAGTAACAAGACGCATTTTTTACAAGATATCCTACATAATAAAATCGATCCATGCGTGTCTATTTGTTTCCTTGAAAGTTTCTCGGTTTGTCTTACGTTCTTGACACGACGCAGATCTCTCTCTCTCTCTCTCTCTCTCTCTCTCTCTCTCTCTCTCTCTCTCTCTCTCTCTCTCTCTCTCTCTCTCTCTCTCTCTCTCTCTCTCTCTCTCTCTCTCACACACACCACATTTTCCCTGTCATCTTCACTACAATATCCATTAATCCTTTGAAATTGCACAGTTTGAGATGATCGAATCAAAAGTAGTACTGTACCATCAGGGTCGTGAGGCGTGGTGTGCTGGTGGAGCATAAGCGATCGATCAGTCAGTCAGTCAGTCAGTCAGTCAGTCAGTCAGGCAGTCAGTTGGGTAGTGGGGACAATTTGTAAGTTATTCAGGTCAATGTGTTACGTGCTGGTTTAGAAAATGAATGCCACCTGCAGAACACACACACACTCTCTCTCTCTCTCTCTCTCTCTCCTCTCTCTCTCTCTCCCCTCTCTCTCCTCTCTCTCTCTCTCTCTCTCTCTCCTCTCTCTCCTCTCTCTCTCTCCTCTCTCTCTCTCTCTCTCTCTCTCTCATATACAGGACCTTTCTATTTCCATCTCCCACAATCTTCCTCTCAATTACACTGGCACTTCGTTGAAAAGGTTTCGAATATTCTAAGAACCCTTCTGTTCCTCTCCACACTCCCTTCCTATTTCAACCCTTGTTTATCTTAATCGTCTCTCTATACGTCCCTATATTTCATCTCCCTACCCCTCCTCTCTCTTTTCTCACCTCCAATCATTCTTGTCTTGACTCTCATCTCTTCCTAATCTTCTTCCTTCATGCTCCTATCCTTACACCCATTGCCTCCCTCCCCTCCCTCACCCCCACACTCGTCACGTTTCGCCTTAACTGAGTATCAATTTGGTACAAAAAGAAAGATTGACTAATGTGACAATAGGAAGGTCAAGCCAGGTCTAGAATGGTGGTGGTGGTGGTGGTGGTGGTGGTGGTGGTGGTGGTGGTGGTGGTGGTGGTGGTGGTGGTGGTGGTGGTGGTGTGGTGGTGGGGGGGGGGGGGGGGTAGTAGTAGTGGTAGTAGTAGTAGTGGTAGTAGTAGTAGTGGTAGCAGTAGTAGTAGTAGTAGTAGTAGTAGTAGTAGTAGTAGTAGTAGTAGTAATAGTTGTTGTTGTTGTAGAAGTAGTAGTAGTAGTAGTAGTAGTAGCAAGTAGCAGTAGTAGTTGCAGTAGCAGTAGTAGTTGCAGTAGCAGTAGAGAGAGAGAGAGAGAGAGAGAGAGAGAGAGAGAGAGAGAGAGAGAGAGAGAGAGAGAGAGAGAGAGAGAGAGAGAGAGAGAGAGAGAGAGAGAGAGAGAGAGAGAGAGTGTGTATGGGAAAGAAAAGAAACAAACACTTTCTCTTTTCTACCATCACTATTCTCTACCAGCACTATTCTCTTATTCACTTATTTTCTAATGTAAATATCTCTGTTGTACGTTCATCTAGTCGATATCTCTCCATACATATTTTTTTTCCCACTCCCTCACACTTTTTCTCCCTCCGTCCCTCCCTGCCTCCCCACCCCCTACCAGCATTCTCCCCCCAATCGTTACCTCACTCACCCCTATGCTATTCACTCAGACCTCAACTAGCCCCCTCCCCCCCCTCACTCCCCCCCAAGAAACTTCAATAAAACATGGGAATACGCCGAGACAGGTAAATGCAGTAGGGTAGAGCAAGGTTCAAAGGAAAATAAAATGGGTAAGACGTCTGAGAGGTGAATTAAGCGTATATGCTACTCTATACTGGACTTTCTACTCATTTTGGGCTATTTCCAGTGGAGGCCAGTTTTGCGATTCCTGACATTTTCGAACATCAATCCCGTTTCCCTTCCTATGGTTTATCAGTGTAAATGATATACCGTTATCTTCGTAAATGTTTGTTCTATAATATTATCAAATAAAAAACTGTCAAATACACTAAAGAAATGTCATTATGAGAGAGTGAAGAAATATGCATGAACTTTATATTCACTTAACCTCTTCGCCATTTAATACTTTGCGAGAAAACATTTTACATGAAACCATAGACCACTGTATACCTGGACTGTTCACGCGACAATGTTTTGAATTGCGGGGCTGCATAGGGGCCCGCGGGGCGGCCGACAAAGAGATATAGTGGTCTATGGACTATCATATAGACTGGTTTATCAGTATATATGGTATACTGTAATCTTCGTAAATGTTTGTTCTATAATATTATCAAATAAAAAACAGTAAAACACGCTAAAGAAATGCTATTACGAGACTATGAAGAAATATGCATGAATTTAATATTCACTTAACTCTTCGCCATTTGAAACTTTGCGAGTCACCTTTTATCATGAAGGGTATCAATAGAAGCGCAATTTTATTAGCTTTCCATTGATGTATTTCGTTATCTGATAAATTAATTAGAACCATGCATAAATTAGCGTTAAATAAAAGAATAAAATCATCAATCGGGTAATTTTCCCGATTGATGATGTTATTTATGCACTTATATATTTCATTTTCTGATAAATGAATTAGTACCATGTATAAATTAGCGTTGCCTAAATAAATAACCTCATCAATCGGGAAAATTACCCGATTGATGATTTTATTTATTTAGTTAACGCTAATTTATGCATGGTTCTAATTCATTTATCAGATAACGAAATATAGCAATGGAAAGCTAATAAAATTGCGCTTCTATTGATACCCTTCATAATAAAAGGTGACTCGCAAAGTTTTAAATGGCGAAGAGTTGAAGTGAATATTAAGTTCATGCATATTTCTTCATAGTCTCGTAATGGCATTTCTTTAGCGTGTTTTACTGTTTTTTATTTGATAATATTATAGAACAAACATTTGCGAAGATTACAGTATATCATATATACTGATAAACCAGTCTTTATGATCCGTATATATATATATGAATCCGAGCGGCCCTCCGACTTCGGGCCCTTGCGCGACAGGCCGATATTCCGTGCGCAGTCCAGGTATATAGTGGTCTATGATGAAACATATCAATAGAAGCGAAATTTTATTAGCTTTCCATTGATATTTTTCGTTTTCTGATAAATTAATTAGAACCATACATAAATTAGCGTTAACTAAATAAATAACCTCATCAATCGGGAAAATTACCCAATTGATGATGTTATTTATTTAGTTAACGGTAATTTATGCATGGTTCTAATTCATTTATCAGAAAACGAAATATATCAATGGAAAGCTAATAAAATTTCGCTTCTATTGATATGTTGCATGTTAAAAGTCTTCACGCAAAATATTAAATGGCGATGAGTTTAAGTGGATATAAGTTCATGCATATTTCTTCAGTCTCATAATGAGTTTCTTTAGTGTATTTTACAGTTTTTTATTTGATAATATTATAGAACAATCATTTACGAAGATAACAGTGTATCATTTATACTGATAAGCCATAGTCTACTGTATTCATGGAACACTTTTTTACTTGCCGATCCGATTGATGATGTTATTTGTTTAGTTAACGCTAATTTATGCATGGTGGTAATTCATTTATCAGAAAACGAAATATATCAATGGAAAGCTAATGAAAATCCGCTGCTATTGATATATTTCATCTAAAATGTTTTCTCGCAAAATATTAAATGGCGAAGAGTTTAAGTAAATTTATATTTATATTAAGTTCATGTGTATTTCTTCACTCTCTCATAATGGCATTTCTTTAGTGTATTTTACTGTTTTTTATTTGATAATATTATAGAACAAACATTTACGAAGATAACAGTATATCATTTATACTGATAAACCAAAGGAAGAGAAATGGGGGTGATGTTCGAAAATGGCAGGAATCGCAAAACTGGCCTCCACTGGTCATGGACGGGTTGGCGAGGGGCACGAGTAGCAAGTCCAGTATACAGTAGGTATATGATATATAAAGAGGTAGTGAAATTAATATACTACTTAGCAGATCGTGAATCTAATAGTAGCAGTAGTAGTAGTAGTAGTAGTAGTAGTAGTAGTAGTAGTAATAGTAATAGTAGTAGTAGTAGTAGTAGTAGTAGTAGTAGTTGTAGTTGTAGTAGTAGTAGTAGTAGTAGTAGTAGTAGTAGCAGTAGCAGTAGCAGTAGCAGTAGCAGTAGCAGTAGCAGTAGTAGTAGTAGTAGCAGAGGTATCATTGAATAAAATAAAACAAAACGAGCGAAGTGACGTTAAATAACATATCACAAAATTATCACATACACCTTTAGATAGAAAAAAATATTAGAAAACATCACATCACTAAAACAGTACAAGAAAATACATACAGCAATGAAAAAAAAAAAAAAAAAAAACTAATCCAAACGCGCCATACCTACCAGGGTGTCGCCATTCCTACCTGAGTCCCCTTATCTCCAAACAAACCTCTGCTTCACCTGAGCCAATAACTCACCAGCCGACACACGGCCCCCAACACCGCATCCTGGCCACCCAACACCCAGGCGAAGTTAGTAAACAGAGAAAGGCAAGGCGTGACGTCCCAGGGATTTGGATTAAGAAGTGGAGGGAAGTAAGGAAGGGGAGGGCTGAGGTGTGGTGGGAAGGATAGATGGGAAGAGGGATGGAGTTGGGGAGATATGTGGCGGAATGAGGAATAGAGGGTTGAAGGAGAAGGATGGAGGGGAGAATCAGAGCGTGGTGTGGACAACAGGAGGAGGAGGAGGAGGAGGAACGGGTAAAAAGGAAATATAAAAAAGGATAAAGGAAGGATGTCAACAACGATGATGAAAATTATGGTATTGATAATGATGATGATAAGGATTAAGATGATCACGTTGGTAGAAGTAAGTTGGCTTGTAATAATATTATTATTATTATTATTAGTAGTAGTAGTAGTAGTAGTAGTAGTAGTAGTAGATAAGATAAGATACTTTGATCCTATCTAGACACTTTGCAAGTACCAACTACAAGGTTATTGACTATACAAAGCGCCACCACGCCAGGACGAATTTGGTGGACTCGAACCGCTGACCGAATGGCGCAGGGACTCTGCAACACCAGACCGTGATTCTACCAACCGCGCCACCCTGGCGGGTAGTAGTAGTAGAAGTAATAGTAGTAGTAGTAGTAGTACCAATAGTAGTAACAGTGATATTAATAATAACAACGATGCTAGTAATGACGATAATAATGATAACTGACAGTAATGATGATAATAATAACAATAATAATAATAATAACGATAATATAAATAATGATATTATCTAGTCCTTGTCTCGTAAACTTGCAAAATGACAAGCTGACAAAACGAAACTGGAAAATATAACAAATTTGACATATGATTCAAATAGATAAAAACATGAATAAGTAAAGGATTAACAAAATA
>JACEEZ010008808.1:127500-132500 GCA_016584305.1 Chionoecetes opilio | reverse complement strand
AATAGAATATACACATACGAGTACATAAGCATTTGCAAGCCCGCTGTAAAAAAATTGGCGTGAAAATGGTTGAGGAGGTGGAGGAGAAGGAGGGATAATAGCAACGGGATAAGAAGAAAGAGACTTAAAAGTTGGTAAAGCAGATAATGAGAGAAACAATGGTGCTCTCTCTTCTCTCTCTCTCTCTCTCTCTCTCTCTTCCTCTCTTCTCTTCCCCTCTCTCTCTCCTCTCCTCTCTCTCTCTCTCTCTCTCTCTCTCTCTCTCTCTCTCTCTCTCTCTCTCTCTCTCTCTCTCTCTCTCTCTCTCTCTCTCTCTCTCCCACTAGGAAGGAGATAGATACCAACATGTACCTGTCTTGTTTACTTTGCTGCAGTGCTCGACCAGTCAACAACGAAAGCTTTCACTTGCCTTGCTCCCTCCACCTCCCTCCTTCCCTACCCTGCACTGCCTACCCTTCCAAGGCAGACGCGCATGCCAAGGCAAGGCAAAATGTGGATGGGCTGAGGAGATGCTAGAAAAATCAAGGTGAGAGAGAGAGAGAGAGAGAGAGAGAGAGAGAGAGAGAGAGAGAGAGAGAGAGAGAGAGAGAGAGAGAGAGAGAGAGAGAGAGAGAGAGAGAGAGAGAGAGAGAGAGAGAGAGAGAGAGAGAGTGTGTGTGTGTGTCCTCTCTCACCTTCACCTGGGCACCTAGTCGGGACAGATAGCATAAGTATGTCAGTGCCACGGAGGAAGGCAAGGAAGTAAAGGAGGCGCGAGTGAGGTAGCTAAGAAGGAAGGGAAGGAGGAAAGGAAGGGAGGGAGGGAGAGAGTGTGACTTGAAGACGCGCCACGATGGGTCACATGACGTATTCTTCCCTCAACCCCTTCCCCCTCCGACGCGGCGGTCTGCCCCTTCGTAGGCCGCCCAACACATTGCCCGGTGCAACTGCTGAATACTTGATATCTTTATTTAATATTTTAATTATTTCATTCATTCAGTTATATATTATATCGAATCAATATATCAAATTTATTTTATTTCGTTCGCAGGTTCGAATCCGATCTCTGGCTGTTACAAGATTTGTCTTATATAATCAATTTACCTTTTTAACTATCATTACTGTCATTATTGTTGTCATTTGAAAGCATCATGCCTAATCGTAGTGTCAGATGTACCGTAATTGTGACTGAGTTGTAGTAGTAGAAGTAGTAGTAGTAGTAGTAGTAGTAGTAGTAGTAGTAGTAGTAGTAGTAGTAGTAGTAGTAGTAGTAGTAGTAGTAGTAGTTCAACCATAGCACTCGAACTTATGGACTGGAACCAAGAAATATGTTTTTAAAGGTTTGTTGTTCATTGAACTGTTTTTCTTGCTTCACGAATTGGAGTCTCAGGTTCACGAAGACAATCGAAAGAAAAGGAAACCAAGGCCATATCAATTTGTTGCAAGTTAGGTACGCGATTCTTCCTTGTATAATCCGCGGCAGTCTCCCTTTCCTTCTTTCTCTTTCCTCCTCGTGTAATTTCCTTGCGTTGATGGTGAATAAGAAGACCAGGAAGGCCGAGAAGAGAGAGGGAGAGAGAGAGAGAGAGAGAAAGAGAGAGGAGAGAGAGAGAGAGAGAGAGAGAGAGAAGAGAAAAGAAGAGAGAGAGGGAGAGAGAGAGAGAGAGAGAGGAGAGAGAGAGAGAGAGAGAGAGAAAAGAGAGAGAGAGAGAGAGAAAGAGGAGAGAGAGAGAAGAGAGAGGAGAAGAGAGAGAGAGAGAAGAGAGAGAGAGAGAGAGAGAGAGAGAGAGATGGAGAGAGAGAGAGAGAGAGAGAAGAGAGAGAGAGAGAGAGAAGAGAGAGAGAGAGAGGAGAGAGAGAGAGGAGAGAGAGAGGAGAGAGAGGAGAGAGAAAAGAGATGAGAGAGAGAGAGAAAAGGAGAGAGAGAGAGAGAGAGAGGGAGAGGAGAGAGAGAGAGAGAGAGCTGCAAAGACTAACAATCAAAATGTCGCACAATCCATTAATACAACTCATGGCCTCGTTTGGGTGGGGGACAGGGGGACATGTCACCCCCACATTTTGGAGTGGGGGGACAGGGTATCATTTGTCCCCCCCCCCCACTTTTATCATTAGAATTAACGTTATAATTTTTCCATGAAATGGTTTTCAGCTAAACTTTTAATAAACATGAATTGAAAAATAGTCTTATCTCTACGCTAAGGATTCAGTCTGACCTAAGGATACACTCTAACCTAAGGGCGTGCGTCATCCAAGGCGTATTGTTCATTATAGAAGGTGACGAAGGAAGGGAGGCGACATATCAGTTCCAAGTCATAACATTCATCCCTCACACCTCACCCCGACACAAACCTGCTGACCCATCTGAGACTCTCTCTCTCTCTCTCTCTCTCTCTCTCTTCTCTCTCTCTCTCTCTCTCTCTCTCTCTCTCTCTCTCTCTCTCTCTCTTTTTATTTATTTTTATTTAAACAACTAACATCATGGTTGACATGGGGCTACAATTGACAAAGAGGTTGGTGAAGGCAATACGTGGCAGAAGCTAAAGATGTCCTCTGTCCCGGGGACATCTATCCGAAGCTATGCCTTGTAAGATAATAATCTAAGTACGCAATGTGGCTGAGGCTGAGGCTGAGGCTCAAGCCCTCTGACCCTCAAGGCTGAGGGTCACTGTCCGTCACAGGCACTTGTCAGGCGCACTATTGACACATCACGCCTTACGGGCACTAAGGCGGATGTAAGCGGCACCATCTGTGGGCCGGCACCTTCACCTGCTGGGTGTTCATGGCCACGACATCCACCTCAACCGTGAAGGCGTTCCACAGTGTCGCCGTGGCCCAAGTAAAGGCTCGCTGGCCCATCACGGTGTGCGTCCTCGGGGCCTCGAGGAGATCACCTGACACTACCGTCCTCGTAGCGCACTCTGATCTCCTCCACGGGACCCGAAGTCCTGCAAGGTGGGAAGAGTGTTGCACCTGGGCCTTGTGTAACATTGTGAGGGCACCGACTCTCCTCCAGTACCCCAGGCTGTCAAGCTGGGAGCGGGGATCGTCCCGTCACTGCTCCTGCTGTAGTCGTTGTTGTTGTTGTTGTTGTTGCTGTTGTTGATGGAGCTGCAGCTGATGTTGTTGTTGTTGTAGTCGCTGCTGCTGCTGCCACTGTTGCCGCAGGCAACGTTCCATGTGGTGTTGGTCGTCGGTTGGGTGTATGAGGCGCTCAGCACGCCTCTGCACTTTGTCCAGCAGTGACAGGTGGCACTGGGCACTACTCATCCAGGTGAGAGGACTATACTCCATGACGGGCCTCACTTGGGCCTTGTACAACCTCATGAGGTCGTCAGCGTCGAGCAGGTGCCTTACTCGGCGCCTTACTTTGCGATTCCTGACATTTTTGCTATTCCTGATCACTCCCATCTACCTTCCTATGGTTTATCAGTATAAATGATATACCGTTATCTTCGTAAATGTTTGTTCTATAATATTATCAAATAAAAAACAGTAAAATACACTAAAGAAATGTCATTATGAGAGAGTGAAGAAATATGCATGAACTCAATATTCACTTAAACTCTTCGCCATTTAATATTTAGCGCGAAAACTTTTTACATGAAAAATAGCAATAGAAGCGGATTTTCATTAGCTTTCCATTGATGTATTTTATTTTCTGATAAATGAATTAAAACCATGCATAAATTAGCGTTAACTAAAAATATAACATCATCAATTGGATCGGCAAGTAAAAAAGGGTATTTTTAAGTAAACAAACATAGTACTGCATAAGTAGTACTACACAGTTTTCCGTATGCATGCACTCCAACTTGTAGCAAAAACCACGCCAGCGCGGCGGAAGTTGTCGTAATAAAGTCTGTACTCAGTCAGCAACATGAATTCACATTTCCTTTCAACATGTTGCTTATCAATTAGTCACACACACACAAACAACATATTTTCGTATATGTCTGGCCAAAGACTACTGTATACAGTAGTCTTTGGTCTGGCCCAAGAATTGGCGGATATTGTGGTGGCATGGACGTGTAGCTGATGGTAAAATGTAAACAATGCGAAATGTAGTTTGCACTGGTGACAATAATGAAACATAATTTTGATTTTCATGAATGCAAGGCCTTCAAACACATACATTGGTTTGCTTTTTATCTATTAGCTCATACTTTAAAATATTAACAGCCAATATCACGGTATACGACCAACATGATTTCCTTGAGCAAGGATTTTTCCGGCAATCAACACTCAAGGAAATCCGGCTCACGATGATTATGACTTGTGTGCTCACGGCAACGTAGCCCGTCATACTTCCCTCACGAGCGCCCAGCATGAGAGGCTTACACACCTTGCCAACATAACATTTAACAAATAATATCACATATTCTGTTTCTACCTATTTGTTGTTTTTAATAAATTAAAGAGACTAGCCAAGGATGTCACACACACACACACACACACACACACACACACACACACACACACACACACACACACACACACACACACACACACACACACACACACACACACACACACTCACTCTCCGGGGGGAACTCCATAGTGTAGGGGTTAGCACACTCGGCTCACAACCGAGAAGTCCCGGGTTCGATCCCCGGGCGGAGCGAAGACAGACGGGCGGGGCGGTCTTCTTAAAACCCGAGCCCCTGTCCACCCAGCAGTGAATGGGTACCGGGTGTTAGCCGGGGGTTTGTGACCCGCATCCCGGGGTGGTGGCTTCGGCCAACACTAAGCACTAAGGATGAATGATAAAATAAATGTTGATATGGAGAAGGGGCCATACGAGCGTTGCTCAGGCCCTGTAAAATACAACTAGATGAATACACACACACAAAACACACACACACACACACACACACACACACTCTCTCGCTCTGTCTACACATACACAGTTTACACACGTATATAATATATATATATATATATATAATATATATATATATATATATATATATATATATTATATATATATATATATATATATATATATATATATATATATATAT
>JACEEZ010008808.1:115000-117500 GCA_016584305.1 Chionoecetes opilio | reverse complement strand
TTCACACCACTAACCATCCTCAACATCAAAAATATTCTTGTCAGTTACGTAATCTTAAAATTTTCCAACATAAATTCTAGGGTATATTTTCTTATGATTTTTTTTTCTGTGAGTTATACGAATGCATTTTATACTACTTTGAATATAAAGTTATTTATGTATATCGAACAACAACATGAATAAATAAACAAAGCACACCACACATCTCTCTCTCTCTCTCTCTCTCTCTCTCTCTCTCTCTCTCTCTCTCTCTCTCTCTCTCTCTCTCTCTCTCTCTCTGTAACACAAATTGCGATATGATACATTTTTTATTCACCAGCAAGAATATATGAAACAGAAAACCAATGAAACGCCGACAAAAATCACATATTTAGTTTTCGTAAAGGCAAAAAAAATAAGGAGAGGGCACGAGTGCGTCTTATATCAAGATTATTTGATCTTAGGGTACGGCAGCACGAAAGGGAGGATGGGGAGCCGGAGAGGGGGGGGGAGGAGAGGGAGGAAAAGGTAGTGGTAGAGAGGGCTGAGATGAAGGGAGGAGAAAAGGAAGGTGAAAACGTTATTACCAGGATTTCATAAAAGGTCAGAGAGAGAGAGAGAGAGAGAGAGAGAGAGAGAGAGAGAGAGAGAGAGAGAGAGAGAGAGAGAGAGAGAGAGAGAGAGAGAGAGAGAGAGAGAGAGAGATAGAGAGAGAGAGAGACGGAGAGAGAGAGAGAGACGAGAGAGAACGAGAGAGAGAGAGAGAGAGAAGAGAAGAGGAGAGAGACGAGGAGAGAGAGAGAGAGAGAGAGAGAGAGAGAGAGAGAGAGAGAGTCGTGACCACGTAATCAAAAAAGTTGTTCTTCATAACTTTCTATCCGGCTGGAGTGATTGCAATAAAGAAGAAAAAACATTAATCTGTTCATCCACGCCGATCCTTCCTTTCTCTTCCTCATCCCCTTCATATCATAACATTCGAAAATATATATATATCTCCCCGTCGGTATTTCAGCAGCCAAACGGTACCTTCTTAGATGGAAAATAAAAATAACAAAATAAAAATAACTTACAAAAATAGACTTAACAAAATAACATACATAACTTAACTTACAAAATAACTTACATCTTGTATAGGATGAATGATAGGCATCATATAAAGACACTGTCTAGACTGACACAACCCAAAAGGAAACACGGCGGTGGATCGGTAAGTGGTCCGTGACAAAAATCGAAAACTTGGTACATCTCACCGGTCTACCGAACCTTTTTTATATTATAATACCGAATTTTAATACTAATTATAATTATTTTATCGCCACCGAATATTATTGCGAGATGAATATCGCTGGAGACAATCTCATGAATATCCTCTTTGCATCGTGTCGCTCGGTTGGTGATTTCTGCAAGGCATTCAAGGTCTTGAAATTACCATAATAACAAAACACTGTGTCTCGCAAAAGTCCCCTCCTCCCACATATATAAAATCAGACGTGAGAACAGCTGCCACTGAGACACAGAAAATAGGGCTTCGAAAGAGTTGCCCACAAGACGTGAAAAACAGGGAACTGTGGCGGCGCGCGGCAGTGGCTATTCTAGACCAGAACCCGATTATCAAGGCGATTCAAGGCTGGAAAAAGAAGGCCCGTGTCACCGATGGAAGAGAGAACGCCAGTCAGCCACAACGTCGAGGAAAGCCCTGGGTCAGGGTCTGGGTGGACATGTCGCAGCAAGGTGGAAACTACCACAATGATGTCTCAACTCTTGGCGTGTAGGGCTTCACGGAGTGAGGACAACAACAAATTGAGTGATATCAAGATTTAACGTCGGGACGGTTTCTGTGGATGCTAAACGCCATACTGTTTATTGGTTAAATTTTCGTCGAAAGAGAGACAGAAACACCCAAAACAGGTACTCAGCGAATGCTGCAATACAAGTAGAAATTTCCAGAAGCATATCTATGCTTGAATTTGCAGCAGGGTTTTCATGCAAGGAAGATTTTTCAAGATGAGCGCTTTCAAGTATTCTTTGTTTTGCAAATATATTTTCGTTTCGTGCAGAAAAAGAAAATGATAACCAATATTTTTATCAAGACCTGTTTCAGTTATTATATTGAAGTGTATTTCTGATATGCCCCTAAGAAGCAGAGAGAATTTAGAGTAATTGATAGATCTTTCAGACTCAAAGTGCAGAACAAGTGACAGCGCTAGAGACATCTGGTGGTGTTAGCTTTTTAGAAAGTTCCCCATTGGACACCGCGGTCTGAGGACAGGCAGACTTGGATGGATGATGTCGAAATGTAGACCCAAAGTCCCGTCCACCAACACACTGCGAACACGACTATAACTCCGAGCCATACATACATACCCTTCCGTTAGTCCAGCGGCCCACAAGCTGCTGGCGCACACTCACCTGCAAGGGAGAGAGAAAAATAGTTGATGTTAAGGATGATGATTACAGAAAATTATTATAATAATCATCAATACTTTACCTGTACACACACACACACACACACACACACACA
>JACEEZ010008808.1:102500-107500 GCA_016584305.1 Chionoecetes opilio | reverse complement strand
AAGGTAGGCTCAGGCCATTGCTCTCCTTATCTCCCTTTCCACCGCCTCCCACACACGCCACTCAATGGGGAGTTTTCAAAGCTAAGCCGCCAGATGTCTCTCGCGCATCTCATATTCTCTGCCCTTTGAGCCTGAATGATCTATCATTTACCGTAAATTCCCTGTACTTTTTCGGGACATATCAGAATTACCCTTCAATACAACAACTGAAACATTTCTTAATAAAAAATGTAGTTTATCATTTTATTTGTCTGCAGTGGATGAAAATATTGGCAAAAGAATTGAATATTTGAAAGCTCAATCTTTATAAATCGTCTTTTCATGAAAACACGCAAGTTCAAGCAGAATGAGGCTTCAGGAAATATCTACTTGTAGGTAAGCATTCACTGAGTACCTGTTTTATGTGTATATGTCTCTCTTACGACGAACTTACGACATTTAACCAAGAAGTAATTCGCGCGAGCGCGAGAAACAGGCTTGAGCGTGAGCTTATTAGAAAACTCCCCATGCAGTGGTTAGCGCTATTACGCCAAAAAGTTAACACCCATTTCTTGGCAAGAGTTCATTTTTTTCGCACCGCTGAAGAGAAGGGAATACCAGTGACGGTGGTAGTGGTGGTAGTAGTAGTAGTAGTAGTAGTAGTAGTAGTAGTAGTAGTAGTAGTAGTAGTAGTAGTAGTAGTAGTAGTATAGTAGTAGTAGTAGTAGTAGTAGTAGTAGTAGTAGTAGCAGCATTCGTGGTAGAAGCATAATGGTTTTCAACAAATGATAAAAAACACATTACTTTCTCATCAAATTTCTTTCTCATTTATCTTATCTGTTTTGTCACTGCTACTGATCGTAACGTACGTATATTCTTTTTGTGTTCTCTCTCTCTCTCTCTCTCTCTCTCTCTCTCTCTCTCTCTCTCTCTCTCTCCTCTCTCTCTCCTCTCTCTCTCTCTCTCTCTCTCTCTCTCTCTCTCTCTCTCTCTCTCTCTCTCTCTCTCTCTCTCTCTCTCTTTCTCTCGTTACCTACTCATTCATTCTTCCTCTCCCTCCTCCTTTACTTCCTCCCACGCACGGTCGCTCCACCTTGCCTTTCACTTATGCAAATTTCGTTCATTGCATTTCCTTGTTATCTGTACGCTCCCTCCCTTCCTGCGTGACTCAGCCGAGGGGGCAATGGTCCTTAGGAGGAGGAGGCGGAGGAGGATATGAGGAATAAGAGGGAGGGAAGGAGAAGGAGATAAGTAGGCATAAGGAGGATTAAAAGAAGAGGGTTTGTGAGGGGAAAAGAGAGATTATAGTAAAAAACAGTGAGACAAAGAGACTACAGTGGAAGATAGTGGAAAAAAGAGACTATAACGGAATATAGTGGGAAAACAAGAGACTGTAGTGTAAGGTAGTGGGAAAAAGAGAGACTACTATAGTGGAATATAGTGGGCAAAAGAGAGACTTTAGTGGAAGATAGTAAGAAAAAGAGACTATAGTAGAAGATAGTAAGAAAAAGATAGACTATAGTGGTAGATAGTGGGGAAAAAAACTATAATTGAAGATAGTGGGAAAAAAGAGACTATAACGGAATATAGTGGGAAAACGAGAGACTGTAGTGGAATATAGTGGAAAAGAGAGACTATAGTGGAAGATAGTGGGAAAAAGAGAGATTATAGTGGAAGATAGTAAGAAAAAAGAGACTATAGTGGAAAATAATGGGAAAAAGAGACTATAGTGGAGGATAGTGGGAAAAATAAAGAGTATAGTGGAGGAAAGTAATGGAATGTGTAAGGATGGGAAGAAGAGAGAAGAGGAGAGAAGGAGGTGAGGAAGGGCGTCTACAGAATGTCTGGGGAAGGTACACACATAACAGTCCTGACTCACAACCCTCCAGACACCGCCACGCTAACGTCTATACTTTCACTCCAGTTCTTTCTCCACTTATTACCTGGCGGCTTTTAGGTTCCTCCCGCTCATGAATTAACACTTATTACTTCCTCCAGGCGACTACTTATATTACTTTGGTTAATAAATCGCACGTGAACGATCGTTACCTTGGCGTCTTATTGAAAGCTTTTAACGAGAAATATCCATGAAAGGTTTTAGTAGTATCTGTCCCGCCTGAAGCACTCATTGAGTCATTATTATCATTACTGTTATCATATAATTATTATTATTATTATTTTTGATACTATTACGATCATCATTATTGTTGTTATTACTATCATTGCAATTGCTGTTTTCACTACTACTGTTACCATCATTGTTTTCGGCATTATCATTATCATTTTTATCATCATCGCTTTCATTGTTTATATGAAACTTCCCCCCCACAAAAAAAAAAAAAAAAAAATCGCTTACATTCCAAGTTGCTCAAAAATGAAGACACGATGATTATGCCGTCAAGGAGGAAGAGAAAATACTGCAAGGCTAAGGCCACACTACATACCACCAATAAACCCGGCAATCTGCTGTACAAAAGAGGCTTTATACTAGAAGCAGCAAGATTAATGGATATGTACGAAGCAGAAGGAGAAGAAGAAGAAGGAGAATAAATGCGGCTGAACACAGGCAGCACCAAGGTGGGAGATGAGACAGAAGTTGCAGCAGCCGGAGAAAAAATAAGAAAAAAATCAGAAACACGACGTAAGTATTTCTCTCTTACATATACAACCTCCTTGGCGAACAGGCATTCTCTTAGCCTGTAATTTTATGGTCCAATAGAGTTTACCTTCAATGTTACGTAACCTTTTGAGCCAATGGAGTTTCCCTTCTTAATTTTAACATATAATCCTTACAGACCATAAGCTTTTCCAACTCTTTCGTTACATTAATATTCGTTATTATATGTGAGTAAAACCTGCTCATTTACAAGTTTAATTCAATTCAGTCTTATGCATGAACACTTTTTCTTCCCATTTCTTTTCAGGTACAGCGATGCTTGCTTTTCTTTTTCTCAATGCCTAACTAGAAAGGTGATCTTTTTGTCGCTTTGTTTCTTTTTTTTTTACCGTATCTGATATCATCCCTTCCACGCTGCTGCAGGACCCACCCAACACACTCAAAGCCTCCCTACTCCCCCTCCCACGCGACTTCCAATCACCAAACTATAAAGAATGAAGACGATACCAATGCAAACGAAAGGAGACAACTATAGGGCGAGGTGGAGATAAGATAAAAGAACTCTCTCTCTCTCTCTCTCGTTCTCTCATCATCTCTCTCTCTTCGTCTCTCTCAATCCGTCGTCTTCTCTCTCTCCGCATCTCATCTTCCTCTCTCTCTCTCGATCGATTGCTGTCTGTGTTTTTTTTTTCATCTCTCCTCTCTCTCTCGTCTCTCTCCTCTCTTCTCTCTCTATCTCTCTCATCCTCTCATCTTCTCTCTCTCTCTCTCTCTCTCTCTCTCTCTCTCTGTCGATCTGATTGTTTGTCTGTGTTTTCTCTCTCTCTCTCTTTATGTCTGTCTGTCTGTCGATCTGATTGTTTGTGTGTCCGTTGTTGTTGTTTTTATTTTTTTTTTTTTTTTTCTCTCTCTCTCTCTCTCTCTCTCTCTCTCTCTCGCTCTCCATCTCTCCATCTCTCTCTCTCTCTCTCTCTCCTCTCTCTCTCTCTCTCAGCTCTCCCGCTCATCCTCTCTCTCTCTCTCACTCTGTCTCATTCTCTCATACACGCAACTGTCTGGTGTCGTGTCTTCAGGGGCGAGTATCTGGTTTATCCAATGACTTTGCGTTTGTGTGGTGAAAAAAAAGAGAAAAAAAAGTAAGTGAAAAAAAGAACGAGATGAACATGGAAGGGGATGAGGAGAGACAGAAAGGCTATGGAGGAGAGGAGAGGAGGGAAGGGAACAAATGAAGATATACGATGGGATAAGGAATAGGAGCCTTGGAAATAAAGAGAAAAAAAGGGATTGATTTTGAATATAGTGACTGAGAAAAGTTACACAAAATAGGAATAAAATTAAATAAATTCCCCGAGACAAGGAGAGGCTAACATACGCAAGCTAAGAAAAGAAGAAGATAAGAAGAAGAGAAAAGAAACGATATGAGACCCAAATGAAAAACACGAACGAAAATGAGAAAAAAAACCGATTGAAAGCAGGAATAAAGAAGAAGAAAAAATTGCACACAAATACGAAACACAACGAAATATAATAAACAAAAAAATGGCTAGAGAGTAACACGAAAACAAAAGAAAATCCAAAAATACAGAGATCAGAAAATAAAAAACGATATGGAAACGAAAATTCGAAATATCGTCGAACGACTGGAAATGTAAAAAAACTAAATAGAAAAAAGAAGATCGAGGGATAACGACACTAAATCCAAACCAGAAGGAGACGACGTAATCACTTGACGCCACTTGAGGTCCAGCGCGGGGCTCCCTCCCTCTCATTAGGTCAGTCACCCTTTAATCTTGATCCCTCCCTCCTCCCTATCTCCCTCTCTCACCTGCACGAACGGGGGAAGTTAAGGAAAAGGAGGAAGAGGAGGAGAAGGAAGAGGAGAAGGAGGAGGAGAAGGAGGAGGAGAAGGAGGAGGAGAAGGAGGAGGAGAAAGAGGAGGAGGAGGAGGAGGAGGAGGAGGAGGAGGAATACATATACATAGAAGTCCATGAGAATAACAGACACACCAAGGAGACCTATTGGTCCATAACTAGGGTTATCTGTTGAACTACATACTACTAATAATCAACTTACATGTAAGAGGACAGTTGGAAAATGATACCATGTCCCTAAAGAAGATAGGAACATGGAAGTTTCGTAGTGAAGAAATGAATAGAATATGAAGTATACTAAACTACAACTACAACTAAACACTAATCGTTCCGGGGGACTATACTATGAATTTCGCAGGGCACTATCACCCTATTACTTTACAGTGCGCCGTCAAGTCTGTTTTTAAATGTAGTTCTTGTGCTGCTTGGCTTCGACAACATTTGCTGGTAACTTATTCCAATCGATCACCAACTCTAACATTGAAATATTTTTTACGGAGATCTTTGATGCAACGTTGACCGTGTAGTTTTGA
>JACEEZ010008808.1:80000-87500 GCA_016584305.1 Chionoecetes opilio | reverse complement strand
AGTTTTAGTATTTGTAGGTCTGGAATCTCCATCCTTCTTGTTTTCAGAGAATACCTCTCTCTCTCTCTCTTCTCGTCTCTTGATTCTATTAATTGACCGCCTATCACTGTCCTGAATAAATAGTCGAGGAAAATGTTATCTTATCGTCGTCTTGGCATCAGGCGACCACCCAAGTCACCGGTCAAAATGACATGCGATGGACCTGATACTGCCGATAGGCGCTCCTGTTTCAGTCTCCCCCTACTTCATTCTGTACTGTCAACAAAACACGAAACAACACCACCATCAAAACTATTCTACCACTACTATTACTACTACTAGTATTACGACTTCTACTTACTACTACTACTATACTACTACGACTACTACTAACTCCTACTACTACTACTACTACTATTACTATTACTACGACAACATAACGATACTACTATTACTACTACTACTACTATTCTAGTACTAATACTACTACAACAATAACAGATACTACGACTACAACTACTACTACTACTACTACTCTGACAAAAAATAGTACTGACTTCTTCATATTAGCTACTACCACTACTATAACTAATATACAAATCCTGCTCAGATTTTAATTTATTTTCAAAGTATGACATGTTCTTTCCTGCTATTACCATTACGGATTCGTCATATCTAATTAACGTTCCCCCCACGCCACGCACGCACGCACGCAAGCACGGCAACTAACACCCACCACCACACACACACACACACACACACACACACACACATACACACACACAGTGCACACACACACAGTACACCGCCATACAACACACACACACATGGCCACACAACACACCGTCCACAACACACACACACATACATTCATCACCTTCAACAACTAACAGCCACACCAGTATTTAAAAAATATACTGCTTTATCAATCTGCTTCTCTAGATAGCTTCTGAAATAAACTTCCAAATGTGAGTATGATACTTTATATCATGATTATTAAAACCACAACGAGAACTACACATTTAATCAGCCTCCACAACAATACCACCTTGCCATCACAACCACTCCATTTACACACTAACCCATTACACTAGTAGATTTTCTAACCCCTACCACTACCACACTATCATCTCATTATCATAATTATCACTTATCATTCAAGAGTTATCAATGGCACAGATGGCTCATTAGTCCCCTGTTAGTTATGATGATTTTGCGGTCATAACTACCAACTCTAGGGCTGAGAACGAAGAAAGCCGAATGTCACATATCTATGTTTTGAGAAAATGCGTTTGAAATATTGCACCCTTTTATTAAAAATCGTAAATAACAGTAGATTAAGTTTTTTTTTTCAGTAATTACTTTAGATTAGAACCTATCATTTCTTGCAATGATAGATACATACATTTCACAGTTCGGTTGTGGACTTATCTAAAATAGCCAGTGTTTTTTACATTATTGGCCCTTCTAGTTCTCAGCCCTATGTTCTCTCCTCTTTCCTCCTCCTCCTCCTCCTCCTCCTCCTCTCCTCCTCCTCCTGCCCCTCCCCTCAAGACTAAAACTATCATATCATTAGTTCAGGAATTTCTCCCCAGACTAGGAGTAGCAAACGTTTTTTACGATAAGGCGTTTCAGCGCAAATCACCGCGAGGGCTCGTAGTGCACAGGAGAATGTTAGAACTTCGCAAACTTCTGGGATAATTTCTACGTACGAGGATCCCATCCTGGTTGAGGATTCCATCCTATTTGGGGATGCGGACTCCCCTCAAGCCCCGTCGTCCATGCACGTTAGACGTCCTGCTAATGATAAGTTTCTTCTTACGAGCAAAAACACGAGCGAGACGGCGGTAGCAGCATGCACCTTAACCCAACTTTCTTACCCACAGCAACGCTGGGTCACGTCCGTTTCCTCCGCAAAATACTAAATCAAAGTAACTTAATCAAGCGCCCTGAAAAAGTGGACGTAGAACGCCCTGCCTGTAAACCCTCACGAAAGGTTTACCAAACTACTATCAGGACTTAAATTACTCTACCAACTGCCAGAAGCATTATTTTAAAGCGTAACAGAATTATTAGCATACGTTGTTGCCGAAACGCCAGATATCGTCAGTATCACTGAGAGTGGGTCAACACAAAAGAATAAACATTTATTAGCTGAAATAGCCTTCCAGGCTATAAGACATTCCTAAATTTCGCACGCAAAAGCAGTGAGGTTGTCATTCTTATATAAAGAAAATTTGCAAGCCATCGAAATCGATAAAGTAAATAAAGATCATTATGGACTCACAGTCTAACGCACAGATTAAACTAAACGTAAATTGCTAACTATTGGGACAATATATCGTCCTCGCCAAATCTAATGCGGAAGTAGAATATTGGCCTCCTGTATGACGAGATAGAGTCAGTTTTGAACAATATAACGATACACATTATTTGTGAATTTTAATCCCTACCTCCTATTCAACTGGAATAATAATTCTGCCTGATAGAGAAGGTATGCGATTGCTTGATATGGTGACGAAGTATATTTAACATCAGTGGTCCGTGAGCAACAGGATATAGTATCCTCGATTTGTTTTCAACCTACCGAACATTGATCTGATGATTACTGGCGATATAGGTGAACATTTGGCAAACAGTGATCAAGGCTAATCAATGGGCATAAATTGCAATGTAGACAATCACAGAAAATCGGTTATTAGTCCCAAATTATAATAGCAATTTCACGAGATCACAGGGTACTAACGAAGTCGAATGGATTGACCTACTAAATGGTAATAACTCGCGCCGAAACATGTGTAAATGTATTCACTATAACTCCATCGGTGGGGTGGAAAAACCATGTTCCCATGGTAAGAAAAAACGTTGAATAACATAACAGCCCCAGTTTGGGATGAATAATGAGATCCATACAATTATTCATTGGCAGAAAGCGCCGAGCGTATAAATTTACAAAAGATCAAATGAAAAGACTGGCGATTCTAAAATCAATGACGTCACACGTCGGCCTGCAAAGGACTAAGTTAAGTCTAAAACGCGAGTTATGAAAAAAAATTGCAAAGGAATCCAAATCAAAACCCGTAAAAGTTTCTTTCAATACGTTCGATAGTTAAAGAAAAACGTCAAAACAAGTATTGGGACCACTGCAGATAATAATAATATCTGGTATGATAATAAGAGTATGGCGTTCGACTCACATGAATACTTTTATGCGGTATTTATTAAAGACGACAAACTCGTCCATTACCAGAACCAGTAAACATGTTGCAGTACTACGAAGGGATATACTGTTAATAGGAGAGATCAAAAACATAAACGAAATATCAACGTATTTGTCTGAAACTTGAACCCAGCAAAATCCATGGGGGTGGAACGAAATCTCGCGCGACTCACTTCGCGAATGTCACAGTCAACTTTCGCTCCCATTAAAGAATTATTTTCAATAAATCGCTATGTGAAAAAATGTTCCTAGTATGTGGAAATTATCAATGTTAGCACCAATATTCAAGAAAGGGAGTAAGAGCCTCGCAAGTAATTATGCAGACCCCCCCCCCCCATTAGTTCTAACGTCCGTGATGTTAAACTTTTGAGAAATTATTGCGGGGGATAAAATAGTGGTTCTTGTTCTCGATGAAATAACTCAATACTAAACTCCCGCATGGATTTCGAAATAGATATCCTGCTTTACTAACAAACCTCTCGATTTTTTTAATGTCATTTTATTCAACTGGGACACTAAAATTCCCTCGGATGGTAATATACCTTGATTTTCAGAAAGCCTTCGATACAGTTTTCCACATAAGCGACTGTTGACCAAGCTAAAGGGCACATGGCATAGGAAGAGCCAATGATGTTCATGGATTTGGCGATTGGCTTTTCAAATCGTAAACAAACGGTAGTAATAAATGGTGAGGCATCTGATTGGTTAGATTCACTAGTTGGGTGGGGTGCCTCAGGCTCGGTCTTGGGTCCTACTCTTTTTCTGATATATATCAACGATCTGGACTGCGGACTTGTATGCTAAAATATCAAAATTTTCATATGACAACCAAATTTAGGGGCGTAAAACGCATATACTAGAGAAACTGCGAACGCATACAAAGTGATCGCGACAAACATCATTGGAGTGATAATAGGCTATTACATTCAATTCCGATATAATGTAAATTAATGCATATAGGCAAACGATAACCTCACATCTAACTATCAAATGCAGAATAAATCGTTTAACTGATACAGCAAGGAAAAGGGATCTAGGTGTCCTCATCAGTAATGATCTGAAAACCATTCGCAATTGCCCTAGCTTGCCAGTAAAAAGGGCAAAATATAATGTTGGGCTTTTTAATTAACGTAACTTTTAACATAAAACTCCGAAAGTAAGACACATTATACACGTCCTTGGTTAGGCCGCACTTGGAATATGCCGTTTCAATTCTGGTCGCACCTTGTTTCGTAAAAGATCAAGCCAAATTGGAATCAGTGCAAAGAAGAGCAACCAAACAAATTCCATCACGGCGAAATTCATTTATGAGAGAGACTGCGGAAACTGAATATGTTTTCCTTAAAGTATCGTAGAATCCGTGGGAGACTTGATAGAAACCTTTAAGATCCATAAGTTTTGATGTCATTATCAAGAGGACCTATTCGAGCTTTCAACTCAAGTGATACAACAAGAAAATGGTTTTAAAACTAAACCGGTCAACGGTTCATCACCCGATCTCCGTAAAAATTATTTCAATGTTAGAGTCGTTGATCGATGGAATACTTAACCAGCAAAAGTTTGTCGGAGCCAACACAATACTACATGTCAAAAACAGACTTGACGCGCATTAAAGTAAATGGGTATTGATGTGCGAATTCGTATCTAGTCCCTCCGTACTCGATTGTTTTGTAGTGGTAGTGGTAGTTGTTTAGTATTTTTCATATCCCTATCATTCTGCACTATGAACTTCCAGGTTCCTATCCTCTTAGTGACTGGTATCATTTGCCAAACTGTTTTCTTACGAGTAGTTGATAGTTGTAGTATGTAGTTCAGCAGATACCCTCGTCTAATGGCTCAATAGTCTCCTGTGTACTGTTACTCCTATGTATCCATAGTGTAATCTCCTCCTCCTCCTCCTCCGACCGACACCTGCCCTCCACCCTTAGTGTGATAATCCATGGTTAAGGATGTTATATTTTCCCCTTCTCGTGTGATGCGTAGTGTGATGCTAGACGTAAAATATATTTTTTTTACATCACAAAGGACTGGCCAAGGGCAAAAAAGAAAAAAGCAACAAAAACCTCGCTTAGTTGTCAGTCCTTATAAAAAAGATAGTGAATATAGAAAAGGGGGTGGGCCAATTTTGTTCGGGAGGTATCTTGTCACTCCTTGAAGAAATTTAAGTCTTAGGAAGATGGAAAAATAGAAACAGCAAGAGTTTCAGAGTTTACCAGTGAACGGGATAAAAGAGTGAAGATACTGGTTAACTCTTGCATTAGGAAGATGGAAAGAATAGGGATGAGAATGAAGAGAAAGTCTAGATGCGGATGCGGTGATGCTTGTGCTGTGCTTGTAGCGTTTGGTGCTGTGTTGGCTGAAGTATCCAGTAGTCTGGTTAGTTAGTGTGTGGTGCACTGTGGTATTGTTAAGTGATGTGTTCAGGAAATATGGAGTGGTTGTGTGTATGTAATGTTGATTGAGGCAGACTTAAGTTTTACTCATTAGTGGGGTGTAATCCGTCACTAACCTGTTCCGCAGTGAATGACAACGTTGAGGTAGTGCATGGTTGATTGACACAGAAAGAACTAGCTAATAAATTGCAAACACAAGCACAACCTACACAACACAAGAAGAAAGCAGACTCAAGGGAAAAAAAACTAGGTCAAGTGAAGAATTAAGCTGGCTTAGTCGGGAGGCTAGAAAGTCATGAGAGGAGTGAGGAGGCACGACCATAGTGCATCAATCTGGCGGGAGACTAACTCATTCTGGGACTGACGATCCACTCTGTCTAATATTAATTGATTCTAGACCAGTTTCTCGTTTGTTCCACGCTGATTTACAAAGGAGTCCCGAGAGTACCTGTGAACCCTCGGTAAAATGGGCTCCTATGTGGGTTTGTGTAGCTTTCAGGGATGGGGAACGAGAGAGGACTGGGGAAGGAAATAGCATATTCATCATGATATTTTATAATTGTTAAAAAAAATAAAGAGTTTTCAGTTTGATGCAGAAAGTGTATAAACAACGACTTCTTTTCTGCTTGTGTTAGTATTACAGAAGGTGATGGACAGCAAGGAGGACATAGGTGTTTACGTAAAGTATGTTTATCTTTTACATGTCTTCTTTACCTCTATATTAAGTTTTCCATCTGTCTGAATTTCACTTTTCCTTGAATAATTCACTGCTTTGGCTTGTATAATTAACTCCTGTACTACTGAAATTTGCGTGTTTCATATTGCTATATATTTTCTTGTGTTTTTTAGACCATTTCTAATCACAATATAGGCCACTTCATCTCTTCGTTGCTTCAATTTTACCATATCATCAATTTATTCTCTTCATAAAAATACGAATGTCCTAATTTTTACACTACTCATCCACTTCCATTTCAATTTTTTCTAACTTTATTTTAATTTATCATACACTTACATTTTTCTATTTTACATTCAGAAGCGTAAGTATATATCCTCTTTTCTTAAGCCATAAGTTTCTTTGTTTAATATCCTTTTTGAACCAAATTTCCTTCTTATCAATATCTTTCTTTTCGTATATTCTTATCATATATATTTTTTCTTCTTTCATCTGCATAAATCTCTTACTACTTATTCTTTCATTCATACTTACATGATCTCTATCGCTTCCTATCTGTTCTATATTCTTACATCATAATCTCCTTCCTTATGATAAACGACCCACTCACAGCGGTAACCAGATTTACAACCGCCAGCATCATCATCAACCTCGTAATTCACCAACAGGAATAAGATCGACTGGTATTTTCATTCATCAATCAACTTAACAAAATTTATGACTTCAGTTGGTGATGGTTATGGTATAGTGGGGGTGGTGGTGGTGGTTGTAGTGGTGGTAATGGTGGTGGTGGTGATGGTGATGGTGATGGTGGTGATGGTGGTGATGGTGGTGGTGGTGGTGGTGGTGGTGGGGGGTGGGGGTGAAGGGGGAATGGTGTGAGGGTGGCGGGGGTGGTGGTGGTGTGGTTATATATACCCGGGGTAGGGGTAGTGATGGGGGGCGTATGGTATGGTGGTGGTTGTGATGTTGGTGGTGGGTGTAGTGGTGGTGATGTGGGTGTTGTTGCTACTACTTTTGTGGAGGTTGAGGTGAAGTCTTTATCCTTTTCTTTTGTGATTTCAAAAATATTTACACAGAGAGAGAGGAGAGAGGGAGAGAGAGAGAGAAGAGGGGGGGGAGAGAGGGGGAGGGGGAAGAGAGAGAGAGAGAGAGAGAGAGAGAGAAAAGAGGAAAAGAGGAGAGAGAGAGGAAAGGAGAAGAGAGAGGAGAGAGGAGAGAGAGGGAGGAGA
>JACEEZ010008808.1:60000-72500 GCA_016584305.1 Chionoecetes opilio | reverse complement strand
ACAGAGACAGAAGCGAGAGAAAGAGCAAACGAGGAAGACGAAAGACAGACAGAGAGAAAAGAAGACAGGAAGGGGGAGGGAGGGGAGAGAGAGAGGAGGAGAGAGAGAAGAGAGAGAGAGAGGACGAGAGAGAAGAGAGAGGGGGGGGGGGGGCATCATCTTGTGGTCAATTTGGAAGTCAGCCATAAAGTTGTCACTCAGCGGGCAGAGTAAGGGACGGGCTCATGGCGGGGCCTCGTAAGGTTGCCTTTTTTCCCTCACTGCCACAAAAAACCCGTCTGAAGGGGGGTGGAGGTGATGATGTTTGTGGGTTTGTGGGCGAGCTGGGGTGAGGAAAGGGAGGGGATTAAGAGGTTGGAGAACTTTTTCTGTCTAGTCTTGTGAATAGTAAAGTTGGGTTGGATATGAGTAGTGGTTGTGTATGTGTGGATGGATTTAGGAGCTAGTATAAAAGACAAGGGAATACAAAGGAGTGAGCAAACAACAATAGAGGTTTTGATACAAACGAGGCTGAATGCGGGATTGGTGGAGGTGGTGGTGGTGGAGGTGTTGGAGGAGGAGGTGGTGGGGGTGTTGGAGGTGGTGCTGGTGGTGGTATTGGAAAAGGAGGTGGTGGAGGTGAGGGTGTTGGAGAAGGAGGTGGTGGTGGTGTTGGGTGAGGATGTGGTGGTAGTGTTGGAGGAGGAGGTGGGGAGGATTGGAGGAGAAGGTGATGGAGGTGTTTTAGGAGGAGGTGATGGGGGGTGGAGGAAGAGGTGGTGAGGGTGTTGGAGGAGGAGGTGGTGGGGGAAGAGGATAGGTATGGGGTCAGGGATGTGAGATCACCAGAGCAAACAAGTCACTAAGTCAACTCTCCCTCCTGCCCGCTTTTTTCTGCCCCTCTACCTTCTCTTATTCCTGCGTTTATTCCATCCTTCCCTCCGTCTCTCCTCCTTCCCTCAAAAGGGGAGGGCCCTCACCCAAAAAACTTTTCCCCTCACACCACACACACACACACCACCACACCACACACAACCACCATATAATATACACACACAAAAAACCCCCGACACAGAGGGGATCCCCCTCCAAAAAACAAAACCCAAAGACGATATTTCACAACGGCTCCTCGTGCATTCAAAGATTAATTGCCTAAGATGTACGTCCTCCCACCGGCGTCTTTCCTAATGGAGGTAATAAGGCGTGGAGGTTTGTCACAGGAGTCCCTCTCTCTCCCACATGCCGCGGGACACCTCACCCCCAGCCACGACTAATTAACACTTCTGCATCACCGTCATTAAACAAGGTAAGGACCCCTCAACCTCACATTAATATTAGGATTACAAGGATGTGTTCTTTGTTTTTCACCTTTATACCATTACAAGACCTCCTCTCTCTTTTTACGGGGTGTGCTGTGCCTGGGATCTTTCTCTCTCTCTCTCCCCTCCTCCCTCTTCTCTCTCTCTCTCCCCTCTCTCTTCTTTCTTCCCTCTCTCTTCTCTCTCTCTCTTTTCTTTTCTCCTCCTCTCTCTCCTCCTCTTCCATGACCTGCCTGCACTAAAATGGTTGGCTGTGTGAATTAGTTTACTGTCCTGTGAATGAGCTCCCACTTATATCTTTGATTCACTGGTGGAGTGAAATGTGGAGGTGGGTTATTCATCCACCTCATGGTTATATTTTCTATTTACATTTTGTTTTTATTCTGTTCCTCCTTTCTTATGGTTTTCCTATCCTTGAACCTCCTTCAGTTCTTTTTCATATTCCTTACTTCCACCATTATTTTCTCTTCCTCCTCCTCCTCTTCCTCTCCATAATAGAGCCATGCTAGAGAGGGTGTAGGGCAGCGTTGCATTTTATGGACCCGAAAAGATGCAATTTTCCTTTTTAACCCCTGAGGTGAAGGTGCAAGGGGATAAAATGCAAGAGTGATGGGGGGGGGGCCCCCTCCTCTCTCTCTCCCCCTTCTCTCTCTCTCTCTCTCTCTCTCTCTCTTCTCTCTCTCTCTCTCCTCTTCTCTCTCCCTTTTCTTCTCTCTTTAAACCTTTCCAATAAATTTTACCCATTTTAAAATTAAAATTTACGGAGCCAAAGCCCCCCCGGAAAAAAAATAAAATCGGCAATTTTCCCCCCATCTGTGTCAAAAAATTAGACCCCCCAGGGGGAAAAAACAAATTTTCCCCCCAAAAAAAATCAAAGAACGATGGTGACTAAAAATGAATTAATGGATTACCCAGGAGTTCTTAAAAAAAAAAAGGAAAAAAAAAAAAATTGTAAAAAATTTTTTTTAAAAAAAAAGGGGACGTTTAAAAAAAAAAAAAAAAAAAGGAAACAAAAAAAGGAAAACCCAAAAAAAAGGGGACTCTTGGTTTTAAAAAAAAAAAAAATTTAAAAAAAAAAAAAAAAAAAAAAAAAAAAAAAAAAAAAAAAACAAAAAAAAAAAAAAAAATAAAAAAAGAAAAAGTCTTTAAAAAATTTGCTTTAAAAAAAAAAACGAAAAAAAAAAAAAAAAAGGAAAAAAAAAACATTCAAACCTTTTGGAAAAAAGCTAACCCTTTTGAAGTTTTTAAAAAAACCAAAAAATTTCAAAAAAAATTAAAAAAATTTTAATAAAAAAAAAAAAAAAAATTAGTAAAAAAAAAGAAAAAAACCAAGGGGAAATGAGAAAAAAAAAAAAAAAAAAAAAAAACACGTTTTTATGCCCAAAAACCACAATATTTCCAAAAAAAAATTAAATATTTACAAAAAAAAAAAGACAAGATTATTTTTTTTTATTTTTTTTCCAAATATATAAAAAATTTTATAAAAAAACAAACTCCTTTCCTTTTTTCCCCCGGAAAAAGATAAATTTTTAATTTCGCATCAAAAAAATACAATGCTTTTTTTTTTAAGGGGGCCCCAACTTTTTAAATTTTTCCATAATAGGGGGGTCTTCCCCAAATTTTTTCCCCCAAAGAATTTAAGTTTTTTTTTTTTTTTGGGGTTTTTTTTTTTGGAAAACAAAGAATAAAATTTTTTTAATCCCTTTTCTTTAAAAAAAACTTATTTTTGAAAAATTCCCATTTTTTTTTTTTTTTTTTAAAAAGATTTGGAACAAACATGTAAAAATTCCCGGCCCACCCCCCAATCCCCCCAAACCTAAACCCCTAAAAAAAATAAAAAAAACCCCCCCCTCAAAAATTTGTGACGCCATATAGGGGAAGGGTTATTCTTTTATTCGTGAAAAACCAACCTTAAAATTAAAATTTTAAAAAAAAAAAACCCCAAAAAAAAAAAAGGGAAAAAAGGGGGGAAAGGGAAAAGGGGGAAAAGGGAAAGGGGGGAAAAGGGGAGAAAAAGGGGGAAAAAAAAGGGGGGAAAAAAAGGTTTAAATATTTTCAAAAAAAAAAACCCCTTAATCCACCTTTTTTCCCCGTCAGAACAAGTTTAAAAAAATTTCCCCCCCCTTTTTCCCCCTTTTGCACGGATACTTCTACACAGATTTACTTCTAAAAATGGCTCTAAACCTATTCTACAAAAAAAAAAAAGACAAGACTTAGTGTTTTTTTATAGTTTGTTTATAGACCAAGATGAGTCACAGTAGGGAATACGTATGATAAAAAAAACATATCTCGCTCGCCTTCCTGCATGATTCACCGGAATATTCAGCACTATAATTCTTCCTTTAATTTCGCATTCAACAAAAAATCACACACGTGCTTTTTTTTCCTGAGTATGTGGTGTTCTTTTCTCACATATCTTGCTGCGCCATTATTCAACATGAGAGGTGAGCGAGAGGGAGTCTTGCTAAATTCTGCTCTCCTCTGCAACACGTACGTAGTTTACACGATGCACTAGTTCGTCAGTCACCCTTAATATGGATACCTAAAGTAATAATAGTATTTATGGTTTTCAATTGTCTCATTTGCTTAAAAATTAACACTTGATCTTCACTGAAACTTTACGACCATTTTTTATATTTACACTTTTTTTTCTCTCTCTCACGTCATGCATGGTCTCGCGAGTACAAATCATGTCAACAACTCTCCTGTACATGACCTCACCACCACCACCACCATCACCACCACCACCATCACCACCACCATCACCACCAACACCAACACCACCATCACCACCACCCCCACCACCACCACCACCACTACCACCACCACCACTACCACATGTTGACGCTGCATCCACTCAGGAGAGGAGTAATAGGTTCAGTTGATTCCGTGCATGTCATCCTGTATATTTTGGCCTTGATTAATTATTCTTAAGACTGTAAACATGAATAATGAGTTGCCTAAGAGAGAGAGAGAGAGAGAGAGGAGAGGAGAAGGGGAAGGGCGAGAGGGGAGAGAGAGAGAGAGAGAGAGAGGAGAGAAGAGGAGAGAGAGGGGAGAAGAGAGAGAGAGAGAGAGAGAGAGAGAGAAAAGAAGTATTCACATATCATTATTTTCGAAAGTTGGATGTTCTATGATAATAACATCCATGATAACCTCCTACCTTTCTCTTCCCAAGCTCACGCAACAAGATATAGAACATATAGTACAACCCCATCTCTCTCTCTCTCTCTCTCTCTCTCTCTCTCTCTCTCTCTCTCTCTCTCTCTCTCTCTCTCTCTCTCTCTCTCTCTCTCTCCCCTCGTACGTACCCAGGGGCATGTATGCACCAGACGCAAATGACCAACTTTATGACCCCGACCCAGCGACAGGCAGCCCCGGAGCAGCCAGCCGAGGTCATGGGGTCAAGAAAAGGTCATGTGCGTCAATAAAGAGATATTAATGGCCAGAATAAGGCGATGGTAATAGGTAGGCTAAAGAGTGAGTGTAATTACCTTGGCGTCTTCTTTCATACTGTATACCTAATGATGAATATGTAAATGTGTACTGGCGGGATGCAAATAATGAGTCTTGTCATGCTTCCGAGAGAGAGAGAGAGAGAGAGAGAGAGAGAGAGAGAGAGAGAGAGAGAGAGAGAGAGAGAGAGAGAGAGAGAGAGAGAGAGAGAGAGAGAGAGGAGAGAGAGAGAGAGAGAGAGAGAGAGAGAGAGAGGAGAGAAGAGAGAGGGGAGAGGAGAGAGAGAGAGAGAGAGATGCAACGCCAAGTACATACTCTTCTGAAGATTGCCTTGTCATGGGGGCATCGACCTTACTCATGTCTTCTCGTGTACTGTCGGATCTTCTTCCCTCCCCTGCCTACCCCTCCCCTCCTTCCATTACCCCCTCCCACACCACCACCACCAGTCCCCCTCCACCCCACCTCCAGCTGACTCCCTGACACCCCTGCTGCTTTGCTACTTATACTGCAGTGCTCCCCATCATCCTATTACCACTACCACAACAACCACTTCTACTACCACAATTAATTCTCCCTCCTACCACTGTTCATAATTTTCTCTTCCTTTACCGCGCTAGTCCTGGTCCTCTTATCATTAGCTACTAGCAACTCTTTCTCCTCTCCATTACTCACTTCTTACACTGCTTTACTATCTCTAACTCTACTTCACTATCTTCCCTATTCACTTTTTTTTTTATATCTATGCCTATAGCGCCTGTAGGCAGTGACCCAGGGCTCGGAGGGTAGGCCCTGGAGGTTCACTTGAGGGCTGTGATGGTTGGCCCTCGCCCGTGGTGGCGCAGGCAGAATTTTTAAAGTAACGCCTATTATTAGAGGCTCATGCCGCCCCCCTGTGACCTACGATGCACTCATAGACCTCATGGGCAGCATGTGGGTATTCTTAGGCCACTCAACGATGCAATAAGATTTTAAGTGGATTTATGGTTCTCACTCGGGATTGAACTCTGGTCACCGAGCACGCCACTCGGAGATGCTAACCACTCTGCTACCGCCTCCCATACTGCTTCCTATTTACCTATTTTCCACATTGCTACTGATGCTCTCACTACTTCACACACACCCTCTCTCTATCTCCACTACTACTACTGTTACACCCTTCTACTGCCTCCTCTTTTTCTCCTCCGCGCCCCTCTCCCATTCCCTCTCAAAAAATAAACATAAAGTCACTCCCATGTCAATACAGTTCTTCCCCTTCCTTCCCACCCTCCATTCCATCCCCTCCCTCCCCTCCACATAACTTTTCCCACCCGTCTATTTCACCTTTCCCATCCTCCTTACCCTCTTCTTCTTATCTCTTTACATCCTTCTACATTCCCCTTTCCATTGCTTCATGTCCTCCCTATCTTTTCTAACCACTCTTCGTCACTACGTCCTATAATTTTCCTTCGTCCGCCTTTGTACTGCAATATATTGTATCTGTATAAGTGATGAGGCGCGAAAATTATTATTTCTTTTTTATTATACCATTTTTTCTTATAAACATTATTATCAATTATTGTCAATTAATATTATGAGAACCTTTCCTAATATCTTTCTCTCTCTCTCTCTCTCTCTCTCTCTCTTCTCTCTCTCTCTCTTTTCTCTCTCTCTCTCTCTCTCTCTCTCTCTCTCTCTCTCACTCTCTCTCTCTCGTTATCTTGCGGAGTCTGAATGTCTTGTCAAATGGCCCGCCTCGGCTAAATGGCACAAGACGCCTGATTACAGTGATGAAGAGACGGCAGAAGGGGCAGGAGGGGAAAAGGGGGAGGAGGAGGAGGAGGAGGGGAAAGGGGGGGAGGAGGGGAAAGGGGGAGGAGGAGGAGGGGGGGGAGGGGGAGGAGGAGGAGGAGGAAGACGGGATAAGTGCTTCGAATCAAGTTTGACGTTTTTTGATAGCACGAAAGGACAATATATACGAGGGGGAGGAGGAAAGGGGGAGGGGGAGGAGGAGGAGGAGGGGGAGGAGGAGGAGGAGGAGGAGGGGAGGAGGAGGGGGAGGAGGAGGAGGAGGAGGAGGAGGAGGAGGAGGAGAAGGGGAGGAAAGGGGAGGGGGGAGGAGGAGGAGGAACAGGAGGGGGAGGAGGGGAGGAGGAGGAAAGGGGAGGAGACGACGAGGAAAGGAGGGGGAGGAGGAGGGGGAGGAGGAGGAGGAGGGGGAGGAGGAGGGGGGAGGGGGGGGGGAGGGAAGGAGGAGGGGAGGAGGAGGAGGAGGAGGAGTTAATAGAAGGAAAACCTTAACGAATACATATAAAACAAATAAAATAAAATAAAATGAAAAAAGGAACATTGAGAGAACAATGATGAAGGAAGGAAAGCGAATGTAGAGACGGTAACAAGGGACTGAGGAGGATTTCTGCTCTCCCCACTCACACCAGAGGAGTGAGTGGGGAGAGCAGGGAGGAGGGTGTAAAGTGGGCACACCAGGGAATGGGAAATGGGGGATGGAATGAAAGGGATAGGTGGCTGAGGGGAGAATAAGGGAAAGAAGAGGGGGGTAATTTGTGAGGAAAAGAGGAGGAAGAGGAGGCAGAAAATTAAAAACTAAACTGAGTTCTACTAATGCACATCACTTCTGAACTATAAGTGTATCAATCATTCGTATTCATGAACTCGTATTTCTTCTCGACTCGATGTATTCTACTAAGTTCAAAAACATCACGAAAAAAGACTTAAAATGAAATGAGTCCCTTCCAATACAGTACAGCTTATGTATGTAACACTACAAAATACACTACAGTACAATACATACACCACTATACACAACAATAAATACCACCACTGATCCTTGCTGAAACTGTTATATGGATTGTTGTTGTCCGATATCTACTATTTCGGATATGACTCACGACAGAACTGCCAATACGAGTATCGTCAAATGCTGCAAGTTATGAAGGCATATCACAAGCCATAACAAGCATATCACAGCTACAGTTTGTTGTTGTAAAAGAAAGGCGGCAATGGACCTACAATCTGTGTTCATCGTACGAACACCACATACTACTGACAACAGTAACTGTTGCATGTCGGTATTTTTGGATCCACTGGAGTGTTAGAAAAAAATCTTTAGAATGTATATCAACACTGAGATTATTTGTCTATTCACAACGCATGTTAAGTCGTGTCGCGTATTACTCATTAATTTGGTAAACACGATGACAAAGAGAGCAGCTTAGTGTACTGGCGGTTGGAATTATCTTGAGTGGGTTAACACCCAACAGTGTTTTTAGAGCGTGATGCGAAGCTCCTTGAGCCCTAGGAGAACCGTATGATACCAGATCCACAGTTTTCTTCTCGGTAAATATACGCGACTTCGCGCTCCACTGCGGCGACAGACCACAGTTACTTTCTTGTCGAGGAATAATTTTCTCCGTTCCCAATTGTCATTTTTTATAGATATACGTGGCAGATGCTGTGGGAGGTGAGCAGATGCTTCATCAAGACACCAAAAATGTTGTCACTAGAAAGGAAAGTGAGGCTCCAGAATTTTGGCTGATTTGTGGTGGAATCTAAATCATGCGTAAAAATACTGCACAAAAGGGGATGAATGCAAGTTATCGCATCAACATATCATAATTGGGTAGTTAATTGCCTACTGCATATCCAAATTGCAATTACACACACAGTTTCATCATTTGAAGATCCTTTCTTGTTTACAAACGTCATAATGGTTAGGCAAAAATCATCTTAAAATATGACGCGCCATAAGGAAAATGATTTCAAATTAAGTTCAGTATAATAAACTTTTACAATTAAACCCTAACGCCAGCTTTCTTTTCTTTGCAAAAAAATTGCTGCATCGTACCTTTTAAGGCTTATGACCTAAACTCGTGGCAGCCCTTTTGTGCCTTATTAGTCTTATCTATGTGTGTTTATTTTAACAAAGATTCTAAACTACAGATGAATACTCGAGAGTTGGCCAGATAAATGCTACTCAAATGCTTTTCTCATCAACATCAAGTCAGCTCTCCTGTTCAAAAACTTGGCTAAGGTCCTATAGTGCAAGCTTTGGATGGAAGGACTCATCTATCTTTATCATATTCATCCTTACTAGTATTATTGTTGTACTTACTATCATTATCATCAATATACTTTCTTTACCGATGTGACAACCCCCTCCCCACTTCTCACCACCAAGCCATGCTGCAGTATGCACGGTAAGCATGACACCGTTGAATGAGGAAGCACGACAGCACAGGCAGATGAAGGCGATCATGACAAACCAAGCCAAGAGAATGAGGAAGGAATATAAGTGAGGAATATGAATGCGGAAGGAGAGGCGGTTAAAATAAAGAGACACGTAGAAAATTAAACATTTTGAAGAGGAGAGATAAATAAGGAGAGGAAAGAAAGGCATAAAAGAGAAAATTCAGCAAGAACATGCGGGATGAAAAGAAACAATTAACTGATAGAAAAAATAAATAATTAAAGGACGTGAATAAATCTGAACAGAACAAGAAATATAAATATAAAACATTGACAAGAGAGGAAAATAGTATAGAACAGAGGGAAAAGATACAGAAGGGAGGAAAAGGATAGGAGGAAAAGGATATAGGAGGGAGGAGAAAGATATTGGAGGGAAGAAATTGGTATTGGAGGGAGGAAAAAAAAAGAATGAGGGAGGGAGATGGTGTGGGTGAGTCAGGCAGGCTAGACAGACACATCCCGGGGCGAGAGTGATGGCAGATCCTATGAGGCGCTGCGTCCTCAATCACTCATCAGCGGCGGGAGGTAATTGAGCTAAAGGGGGAGAGAAAACAACGGACGAGATAATGAAGAAAAAAGGAGTGAGGAAAGATCGTGGATAACAAGGAGGAATCAATTTGTCTGTCTGTCTGTCTGTCTGTCTGTCTGTCTGTCTGTCTGTCTGTCTGTCTGTCTGTCTGTCTGTCTGTCAGGTCGTCTGTCTGTCTGTCTGTCTGTCGTCTGTCGGTCTGTCTGTCTGTTCTGTCTGTCTGTCTGCGGTCTGTTATGTTGTCTGTTGTCGTCTGTCTGTCGTATGTCGGTCTGTCGGGTGTCTGTCTGTCTGTTGTCGGGAATGGCGGTGGGTGGGTGTGTGTGTGTGTGTGTGTGTGTGTGTGTGGTGTGTGGGTGTGTGTGTGTGTGGTGGTGTGGTGTTTGTGTGTTGTGTGTGTGTGTGTGTGTGCGCGCGCCCCCCGCCCCGCCCCCCCCCCCGCGCGTGTGGTGTGTTGTGTGTGTGTTTGTGTGTGTTGTGTTTGTGTGTGTGTGTGTGTGTGTGTGTGTGTGTGGTGTGGAGTGTGTGTGTGTGGTGTGAGAAAGAGGAGAGAGAGAGGACAAAAACTTAGGTCACATTCCAACTACGCAATACAAATCATCAATGAAAAACCGAGTTAAAACACTTGACAACTCTACTTTCTCTCTCTCTTCTCTCTCTTCTCTCATCTCTCTCTCTCTCTCTTCTCTCTCTTCTTCTCTACTCTCTAGTCTCTCTCCACCACACAGCAGGCATGCCGCATCACAAGCAGTAATCAAAACGTGTCTAAGTCAAAGTATCTCCCTATTATGACGATAACTACTGGAAACAATGCGAAATACTACAGAGGCCATTGAAAAAATATATATAAATAAAAAGTGCCCAAAGTTTCATTTTCGTGCTTGTTTTCGCTACTAAATTAAGCATATATTAAAATGTGCTCAGTGTCCAAGAACTGCGGGGGGATTAATGAGGAATGGGTTGAGAGAGAGATGAGAGAGAGAGAGAGAGAGACGAGGACGGAGAGAGAGGATGAGAGGAGAGAGAGCAGAGAGAGAGAGAGAGAGAGAGAGAGAGAGAGAGAGAATATGCCAAGAAAAACAATACAAGAATAACAAACGATTATCATACTATAAAATATAAGGGCGAAAAGGTGAATAGTTGTGGTCTTCTGTGTGTGTGTGTGTCGTGTCGTCAGTGTGTGCTCCGCTCCAGGGTGCCGGCCCCTGTTGGCGGAGGAATCCCCTCCCTCATAATTTATGGCATATTTTTGGAAACCGGACCCTTCGAGCAGGGATGGGTTTTTTTAAGCCCATTTATGAGATGATCCGATCACTTTTGTTCTTCTTTTATTTTAAGCACAAAGCCTATTAGCGAGAATTCGTGCGAAAAAAAGGGGGTTGCGAGAATTGAGGGAAACCGTGAGTAGTTGTAGGGTGATGGGTAATGGGTGAGCGGAATTGGGTGGGGTGATGGGTAATGGGTGTGGGGTGATGGAAGTGATGTGAATGGGTGGGGGGTGGTGGGGGTGATGGGTGATGGGTGAGGGAATAGATGGGGGGGTGATGGGTAAAGGATGAGGAAATGGGTGGTGGGGATCTATAATAATATAATGCGAAAGGTTGTGGGGGTGTGTGTGTGGTGGTGTGTGTGTGGCTGATGTGTTTGTTGGTTGTGTGTGTGTGTGTGTGGTATGTGTGTCGGTGGTGTGTGTGTGGTGTTGTGTGTGTGTGTTCTGTGTGTGTGTGTGTCGCTCAAGGTGCACCTCCTGTGGCGGACTCCCCTCATATGGGCAATTTTTGGAACGGCTCGAGCATGGGGTGAAGGGGTTTTAACGCAATTTTTAATGGAGATGTGATCCGATCACTTTCTTTTTTTCTCTTTTTTTTTTTTTTTTTTTTTAGCATTTTTAGCACAGCATATATTATTATAATTAGCGAGATTGTGAAAAAAAAAAAAGTTGGTCCGTTTTGCGAGAATTGAGGAAGGGGAAACCTTGAGGTAGGGTGATGGATAATAACGTGGGGCGGTGATGGGTGATGGGTGTGGGGTGATCGGATGGTGTGAGTGAATGGGGGGGGGTGATGGGGGATGGGTGAGGGAATAGATGGGGGGTGAGGGGTAATGGGTGAGTGAATGGGTTGGGGGTGATGTGAATAGGTTGGCGTTAATACATACATTTCTGCATCCATGATTTCAGGAAAGCTAGAAGGGGCTATGGGAGAGTCTGGTTTGGTGGGCTTTGGCCCCACCCCCCCAAACACAGGGTAAAAAGGGTTGTGGGTGGGCCGAAGTGCCCACCAAAATAGCCCCCTCAGCAGGACATGTAGGGAGCTAGCCAACAAAAAGTCCCGCCCGGAGAGGGCGTGTTTGTTTTTGTTTTTTTGCCGGGCGGCTAGTAGAACATAAACAAGCAGTGATTGGAAAGGTGTGCGGTGTGGGGGTGGGGCAGGGAGAGAGGGCCAAAGAAAGACATTCGTTTGGACAAGCAATCATACCTGAAACACAGTCATTAACTCTATCCCTCCTCCTCTCCTCTTCCTTTTTCTCATCTCCTCGTCATCCTACGTCTATTCTCAATCCTTCTGTCCTTTCGTAAACCTCTCTCTCTCTCTCTCTCTCTCTTCTCTCTCTCTCTCTCTCTCCTCTCTCTCTCTATCTCTCTCTCCTCTCCTCTCTCTCTATCCCTCTCTATACTCTTTCGTTACGTTCAAGGTTCACAAATTTAACATTTCCTGTCCTCTTTACCAGCGCTCCATTTCCTTACTCAAATAATTTATATTCCATTCTCCTCCACTGCCTCGTGGTCATTTATAAAAAAGTCAATGAATAATAATGTCACAAAGATACATAGAAATGATGTAGAGTTGCATGAAAGATTTGAAAAAGGTGTAGACTTAATTGTTGTTTGTTAGAATATTATGTTGATTTTTTGTAGAATATTGAAAACCTTTTTTTTTGTTTGTGTATTGTTGTGGAAATGCAAGAGGGAAAAC
>JACEEZ010008808.1:40000-42500 GCA_016584305.1 Chionoecetes opilio | reverse complement strand
CAGTGCGAGCTTGGAGCTCATTATTACCGATCTTTGGGCAATGCTGGGACCTCACACACCACACACTCCCATCCCCTTGCTCAAGGGGGACAGTAACCGCCCGAATTTGTCAAGTGAAAAATCCCCGGGAGCGCGAGGATTCGAACCGCCTACCCACAGCGTGAGAGACCAGAACGTTATCAACCTGACCATCGCGCGGTGTGTGTGTGACTGTGTGTGTGTGTGTGTGTGCTTGCAGGACAGGCGTGGGGCTGGAGTGAGACAGGCGTGGGGCTGGGGTGAGGCAGGCGTGGGGCTGGGGTGAGGCAGGCGTGGGGCTGGGGTGAGGCAGGCGTGGGGCTGGGGTGAGACAAGCGTGGGGCTAGGGTGAGGCAGGCTACGGTGGTGGTAGGTGGTCTACCCCGAGGCACTTTGACCAGTGACCAACGACAGTAACAAGACGATTGGAATTTGCACTCACATTGTTCTTTAAAATATACTACTACTACAAACATCAATACATGGGTCCGAAGGGCCCACAAGCACTTGTCTATACTAAAGCAGGATGTCTGAGTGTCTGTGTGTCCTCTACCGGCGCCCGTCTGTTTGAGGCACCGCCACCTTTTGATGACATTATGCTGACCAAGTAGCCACGCCATCCCATATGATGATGACGTGGATAGCCAGCCTGGTGTTTGGAAGCAACACGGAATGGTGACCACGCTCCCCTGGCCTGGGAACGATAGACGCCGGAAGCTGTGAGGTTCCGGCCATAACTCCATATATGCTGCAACTGGCCGGAGAGAGGGGAGAACAACAGGAGACGCGATACCTAGCGCTCCAATATCAAGACTCCTCTGAGAGTTTGTGTGTACTCACACACCTGATGGTGTGAGAGTACCTTGTCACGTAAATAGTTGTTCTGGCTCTGCCTATTAGACATTAGTTTCATTGGCCGTTGTAAAGAACCCCGTGACATTATTATTGTTCAAACTTCACAAGTGTACATATACATATTATATATATATATATATATATATATATATATTTTTTTTTTTAATAGTATTTGTCTTATTCGAATCCTCTGGCATTTTAAAATACTTATACATTACTTAAAAACCGCTCGACCATGATTAGCCAATACCACCTTATACCACTTCATTGATGTATACTTCAGGGCAGCAAAGCAGGTTACCTGCCTATCAAGAGGGCATCACAGGCAATCACCCCTACAGGTCAGTGATCTGTATCTTAAATGGAGTGACCCCGTTACCTGTAAATAACCAGACTAAAAAGGGTAACATAATTGGTGGCATGCGGTGGTGTATGTTAAATAGCTGTGACACCCGTTTACCACCATACTAAAAAGGGTAACAGTAGTAGTAGTAGTAGTAGTAGTAGTAGTAGTAGTAGTAGTAGTAGTAGTAGTAGTAGTAGTAGTAGTGATAGTAGTAGTGATAGAAGTAGTAGTAGTAGTAGTAGTAGTAGTAGTAGTAGTAGTAGTAGTAGTAGTAGTAGTAGTAGTAGTAGTAACAAAGTAATAAAAACATTATTACTATCAACATTATCATTATTGTATAACAGTCAGTACCAGGTCGGATTCAAACCCCTGGACAGAGCGTCTTAACTCCCTCACCACACGTTGGTTAAAAGGTAATGATACGCACCCCTTACATATTATTACCCTGTCCACCCTGTCCAGGGATTCGAATCCGACCTGGTACTGTTATATAGTTTATATTAATTGATTAAATTTGCATTTGTAACGAGTATTTGGCGTTGTCGGTACCTGTGCAGAAGGACAAAGATCCGATTATTCAAGTCGCTTGTGATCCCTGTCTTCCTCTATGGATGTGAGACATGGACACTAAATAGCGACTAGAAGAGGCGAATCGATGCCTCTGGTAATAAGTGTCTTCGCAGAATCATGGGGTATCACTGGAATGATTACGTGTCAAATCAGCGATTGCACCGTGAGACTGAATCGAGGCCTGTTAACTGCATAGTACGTCAGCACCAACTTCGGCTATATGGGCATGTGGCACGCTACCCTAAAACCGATCCTTCCCACCGGGTTGTATCTGTAAGAGACAATCCGGCGTGGAGGAGGCCAAGAGGGTGCCCACTTTGCTCGTGGCTGGAGCAAGTTGATATTTCCTGCCTAGAGTTGCTTGGTATGGGAAAGGAGCCTGTATGGGGATTCGCACGTGGTGACTCCCGGGAGTGGCGTCGTAGGGTGGGCGAAGCAACGCGCCCCCCGGCGTATGCCTCCAATGGTTGATTGATATTATTATTATTGTTATTATTACTTTTATTATCATCATTATTACTTTTCCTTCTAGTAGTAATAGTAACACCAGTGGTAGTAGTAATATGAGTAACAAAGTAAAAACAATATCATTAGTCGCAAAAGTAGTAGTAGTAGTAGTAGTAGTAGTAGTAGTAGTAGTAGTAGTAGTAGTAGTAGTAGTGGTAGTAGTAGTAGTAGTAGTAGTAGTAGTAGTAGTAGTAGTAGTAGTAG
>JACEEZ010008808.1:25000-27500 GCA_016584305.1 Chionoecetes opilio | reverse complement strand
AGCACATGACAAGGAGTGCGTGGAGTGGTTTTGCTGGCTACACACGAGTACTTTATCTTAGACAGGTAACATAATTAGTTTTCTAGAATCATAATTGATTGATGTTATATAGTTAGGCAGGAATAGTGGCCATGAGTGTACTCCTGACACCAGCATGTATACAGTATGCATACAACGTCATTTTCTGTTGACAAGACAGCGTGGCTTCCCCCAGAGCTTTACTGCCAAGCTCTCAAGCTACAATCGACTTTTTAGACAGTGGGATTACTAGTGATATTAGTAAGTTTGCTGATGACACCAAGATAAGTAGGACAACTAAATCACATTCAGACGTAACAGCCTTCCAGGGACACTTAGATAAAATGAAGAAGTGGGTAGTTATTAATGGCAGATGCAATTGAAAAGTGCAAGGTAATTAATGTTGGTAGAGAGAAGTATCATAATAGGTACGTACATACGCAATGTACCACTGAATAGATTAGAATGTGAGAGGGATTTAGGTGTGCGGGTAAGCTCAGATCTCCGTACTAGAAAACAACAAGTGCTTGTGGGCCCTTCGGACCCATGTATTGATGTTTGTAGTAGTATTATATATTAGACAACATGACATTGCAAACTCCAATCGTGTTGTTGCTGTCGTTGGTCACTGGTCAAAGTGCCTCGGGGTAGACCACGTTCCGTGTGATTCCAACACACATATTCACACACGCACACAAACGGTAAGTCCATGAGTCTACGGAATTAGTGGAATACGGCATGACGTTACCGCAGAGTTCATTCCTGTAATCTAATCTCTGAAAAGTGTTTTTAGCCCAAAACCCCCCTTCAAAATTATTCAATCGACATGGGACCAAGCCGCTTACCACCTACGATTTATTTGCGATTTTTTAGCCTACTCTCATCAAAATTGAATTTACAGTTTCGGCTACACAAAACAGACACACACACACACAGACACACGGCTACTCCTATAGTATATTAGACAAGTGCTTGTGGGCCCTTCGGACCCATGTATTGATGTTTGTAGTAGTAGTATATATTAGACAACATGTGATTGCAAACTCCAATCGTGTTGTTGCTGTCTTTGGTCACTGGTCAAAGTGCCTCGGGGTAGACAACGTTCCGTGTGATTCCAACCCTTTGTGTTCCGTGTGATTCCAACACACACACACTCACACACGCACACAAACGTCCATGAGTCTACTAAGTTTGTGGAATGCGGCAAGACGTTACCGCAGAGTTTTTCCTGTAATTTAATACTCCTAGTGTTTTTAGCCCAAAACTCCCCTTCAAAATTATTTAATCGACATGGGACCAAACCGCTTACCACCTACGATTTATTTGCGATTTTTTGAGCCTACTCTCATCAAATTGAATTTACAGTTTCGGCTACCCAAAACAGACACACACACACACGGCTACTCCTATAGTATATTAGACAAGTGCTTGTGGGCCCTTCGGACCCATGTATTGATGTTTGTAGTAGTAGTATATATTAGACAACATGTGATTGCAAACTCCAATCGTGTTGTTGCTGTCGTTGGTCACTGGTCAAAGTGCCTCGAGGTAGACCACGTTTCGTGTGATTCCAACCCTTTGTGCTCCGTGTGATTCCAACATTCACACACTCACAGATAGATAGATAGATAGATAGATATTTATTGACCACAGCTTTATACATAAATTACACATAATATCATTAATGAATAGACAAAACACTTAATGTCCAAAAAATGAAACATTCCCACAAATTTTGAGTAACAAACTGTAGTCCAACAAAAAATAATTAGTAAAACTACTACTACTACGATAAACTACTAAACACATAAAATTCAACAAGCAGCCAGCTTGATCTACGTCCCTATGAAAGACAAAAAAATGAAATAAACTATTAACGGAAAAGAATAATGCATTTCTTAAGTATAACTATTTAAAACTTCATGAATAATTTTACATGTTATTACTACACACGCACACAAACGTCGATGAGTCTACTGAGTTTGTGGAATGCGGCAAGACGTTATCGCAGAGTTTTTCCTGTAATCTAATACTCCTAAAGTGTTTTTAGCCCAAAACCCCCCTTCAAAATTATGTAATCGACATGGGACCAAGCCGCTTACCACCTAAGATTCATTTGGGATTTTTTGAGCCTACTCTCATCAAAATTGAATTTACAGTTTCGGCTACCCAAAACAGACAGACAGACAGACAGACAGACAGACAGACACACGGCTACTCCTATAGTATATTAGATGTATTGAGGCTAGAAATCGAGCTAGTAGTAGGATATTAATGATTAATTGGCAAGAGTGTTATAAGTAGAAGTGTTGAAGATATTTTAAAGCTGTATTAGGCTCTATTCAGACCTCACCTCGAATATACAGAGCAGTTTTGGTCACCGTATTATATAAAGGAAATAGGATTGTTAGAATCAGTGCAGAGAAGGATGAAGAAAATGATACATGGTATGCGCAACTTTACGTATGAGAGGAGATTGAAG
>JACEEZ010008808.1:7500-20000 GCA_016584305.1 Chionoecetes opilio | reverse complement strand
ATTCCCATTCCCCCAATTATCAAGACCACACTAGTAAACGTTCTTCAAAAACACCACAGTCACCATCACCACAATCACTTTTGCCCACACTCCCACGCTACACCACCGAGCCACGCCCCTCCACCACTTTCACAACACCCACCTTATCTCCTTCATCACCACGGACGTACACAGATTATTAAAACACTCCCACCCCATCCCTTACACCCACTACTATCACTTGCACCATTACGATACATGACACCACAAACACCGTCACCACCATCATCAACAACCACTACCACTGCCACGTAATCAACATAAACAAGATGACAGAAAAAAAGAGATAAAAATGAAACAAAAATTACATTAAAAATTCTATCACAAGACTTCACCTTTTCTCTTTTAACTGAACAATTCGGGCGGTTACTGTCCCCCTTCAGAACGGGGATGGGGGTGTGTAGTATGTGAGGTCCCAGCATTACCATAAGATCGGTCATAATAAGTTCCAAGCTCGCTCCGGGAGGGTGAAACTGGCGATCGCGAGCCCGACTCGCGTGGACAAAACCATGGGTGAATAACACACACACACACACACACACACACACACACACACACACACACACACACACACACACACACACACACACACACACACACACAGATAGATGGAGATACAGATAGATAAAGTTAATGAGTAAGCAGGTAAGAAAAGAAAAACACCAAATTATTGGTTCAAAATATAAATCAAACTCGAGAGCATACGTGTTATCTCCTTCCTCTCCTCTTCAAGTCCAGGATGTAACCCGGCGACCACATCACAAGACAGTAATAAAACGAGCACATAATGACACAAATATACACTGTTACGCAGACGCAAACACCGCAAAACTGCTACGCGGATGTGGTTCTGAAGTGACGTGCATAAACATAAACTGCTTGAATTCCCTTGACTCTTCCTTCCTTCCTTCTTTCTCTCCTACCATCATTCTTTTTTTTCCTCCGAATATTCCTCCACCTCTTTGTTCCATCTCTCCAGCACACCAGCACATCTCTCCCTATACAAACGCCTTACTTCATTTATCTCTCTCCGTATCCTCCTCCTTCCAATACTGACCATTTCATGAGATCTTCTTCCTCCTCCTTCACTCTCGCATGCTGCCTCGGAGACTGTTACCATCTCAGAACTCTTGATTAATGAGTAATATCTTTTTGTAATGTAAAGAAAAGGACACTTGTAAGTAAAAAAAAAAAATCTTATTTCCTATTTTTTTGGGGGGTGAGCAGTTTAACATGACCCGTCTATCTTTCTTTCTTTTTCGCTATAACAATTACTGACTTTCCTTTTGCAACAACCTCTCGTCCTTCTCTCTGTCCCAGCTTCCTTTTACAACAACCTCTTTTCTTTCTCTCTATTCCAGCTTCCTGTCCTTCGTGCGGTAACTTCTTGATTTTGATATAGCGGCATCCTGCTTCCTCTGGCTGTGCTTCCCGCCTTTATGTAAACGTTGCTGCTATCGGTCACGGTCACCGGATGTCCGTCCTCTAAAACTTAGCAGCTTTTTTCCCCCTGACGTGCACCGGTAACTCACAACACCAAGAAGGAAAAGAGGTAAAAGGGGAGCGAGTGAGTAGAATAAGGAAAAGAAAAGAAAGAATGAGAATGTGAGAATAGGAGGGAAAAGACAGACAAAGACAGACATAAGAAACGAGAGGATGGATGAAGGAGGAAAGAATGCGAGTGGGAAAAAGAGGAAAAAGACAGAGGAAACGAGAGAAGGGAGGGAGGGAGGGAAAGAAAGTCAAGGTGAAAAGGAAACAAAAAGCTGAGAAGGAGGTGGAGGAGAAGGAGGAGATGAGGGAAGGATGGAGGTTTAGGTAGGATGGAGATAAGAGACCAGCAAAAGGATACAAGGAAAGACAAATATAGATAAATAGATATAAATATATAGGTAGATCGATATAGATAGAGATACATGTATAGATAGAAAGATATAGGTACATTGATAGATAAAGAAAGAAATAAAGAAAAAAATGTGTGATAAAATTAAGACAAGAGGGAAAGGATAGAGAACGAAAGACGCAGCGAGGGATGAAAACAAAACAAAACAAGTAATCAAAGAACACAAAAAGAAAAGGAGAAAGTATATAAAAAAAGAAGAAAAAAAATGACATTTTTTTTCTAAAAATAATTAATAAATCACGAACACGAATTTTGACGCGAGTTATCGCTATGCCATCTTTTTTCTTTTTTTTTTTTTACATCACAAAGGACTGGCCAAGGGCACAAGAAAAAGAGGTAACACAAAGCCCGCCTAGTTGCCAATCCCTATAAAGAAGACAGTAAGAGAATAAAAAAAGGGGGGTGGGTCAATTTAGTTTGGGAGGTGTCTTGTTACTCTTCTCTTGAAAAGATTTGTCGTAGGAAGGTGGAAAAATTGAAACAGAAAGAGAGTTCCAGAGTTTACCAGTCATCTACGACAACAACAATAACTACTACTACTACTATACGTCTTAGCACCCGCACCACCACTACAACTAGGCTACTATAACTATAACCATCCGGCATCACAACTACCACCACTACCAATTCTACTACTGCTACAACTACTGTTACTTTCCACCCTTCCGAGACTTCCCTTCCCCGTAAGGACAGAGTCCACCTGGCCAGGCTGCGCTGTGGACACCACCTGGGTCTTCAGAGCTATCAGAAGAGTCTGGATATGTCCATTGTGGATGCCTGTCCGGGATGCAACACAGCATCCCACACTATCAAAAATATAATCTAAGACTACTGCACATAATCACACACTCCAACAACACAACATACACTCCATGAAGGTCCTGTGGGAAAATCCGGTCCAGGTCATGGCCTGTCTCAGGACCTCAGGGCTGTTCAGCCAGGCAGCTTAAGGAACCTAAACAATAACAATTATTAAACCAACAACTACGACTATTATTTGCATTTAACCTTGTGACCTCTGCCAGAGATCACACGGGAAGGATGCCAGCCAGGAGGAGGAGGAGGAGGAGGAAGAGGAGGATTACAAAGGATTACAAAGGAAACACAAACGGCAACAGACCAATAGGTCCTTACAAGGCTGTTTGCTTAAACTACACTACACTAACCAGATAATAAGAGAGAAAGGATAGGAAAGTAGAAGGCTCCTCCCCACCCACCCATCCCTCCAGCCGAAGCTGGCCGGAAATGAAGTGATACCATGCAATATAGAAAAACTGCATGGAATTTGTGAGGAAAGTTGAAAGCTGTAATCTATGGCTAACTACTATTATGTTTGTGGGGGTAGGTTTAGTGCTTGATAGATAGGTCATGTTATATGTGTTTTGTAATGGTAGGAACACAGGGTGGAGGTTCAAGGGTGGTGCGGCAGCTTTGCCTGGCGCTTTCTTGGGAGGCAGCAGTCAATCAGGCCCCACCTCCGTTCGATCCACTGCGGATTGTGTACTTTCCATGTAGGACGCCGTACACTTCAATGCCTCCTGCAGCAGTGACCCCTGGTACCTTAAATCCCGATGATGGTCACTAACTGTCAGGACCCTTACTGATCCACAGCCCGTCACAGGTCGAGAGTAGTAGTGGTAACCGTTAACTCGGGGCTATCTGTGTGTGTTAGGAGGAGGAGGAGGAGGAGGAGGAGGAGGAGGAGGAGGAGGAGGAGGAGGAGGAGGAGGAGGAGGAGGAGGAGGAGGAGGAGGAGCCACGTTAAGGTTACAATAGGGACGAGTGACGGAGTGAAGGAGGACTGGGCACTGTATAGGCGACAACACGTTAAGTGACCGTCAATTCGGAGTACACAAATACCCGTTGTTTCAGGTAATCGCCAGCTAGTTCAATTGGAGGTCGGTCATCCCTGCCGAGTCACATTGATGCTAAACCTCCTTCCCGTGATAGTCACTGATGCAATGTACATCAGTTCTTCACGGTATTTTTCCTGAGTTGTTTCACTAAATTCCTTGATATGTTTTCTTTGTGATAATTGCAGTAATACTGTTGCTAGAATCTATAAACGCGCACTGAGTATGACAACGGTCACCACATATATATTTACAAGTCTCTTCCTGCACCCTTAATTCGAAACCCATCATATTTCCCTTTCTAAACGACTAATAATTCAACTGGCAATTCCTCAAGAGTATGTATCAAGTAATGCATATGAAAACTTCATATTACCTACGGCCAGCCTATGAAGATAGGACACCTGTATACTGTCGAGATCAGGATCAAAGACCACACGAGGATTTACACGTGTTTACTATACACGACCAGACGATCTTCAACCATATCTTGCTGATATTCAGCATTAAGGTATCGTTACACGTTGCCTATATCCCACTATTTATATTTATGCTTGACAAATTCTGCCAGAAAATAATATATAAAGCTTTAAAAAAGGAAACAATAACATTTGTCCCAAGACGGAAATGGTCCCATTTTCTGTTTCTATCTGGCTATATTACAGCTTTCCATCCGCATAGCAGTGACGAAAAAGGTTGTTGATATTATTTTCATCGCTAAACTAACAAAAAAGTCGCATAAAAAGAACGGAATATAGTTGACCGACTTTGATGTCTCAAATCAAGTAGGCTAATCTAGTAAAAAAACGGCATATCTCACCTAAATCGTGTATATGGGTGTACTCTCGAATTAACGTGACGAAAAGCAGTAAAACACACACAACACACACACAGAGAGAGAGAGAGAGAGAGAGAAGAGAGAGAGAGAGAGAGAGAGAGAGAGAGAGAGAGAGAGAGAGAGAGAGAGAGAGAGAGAGAGAGAGAGAGAGAGAAGGAGAGAGAGAGAGAGATGAGAGAGAGAGAGAGAGAGAGAGAGAGAGGAGAGAGAGAGAAGAGGAGAGAGGAGAGGAGAGAGAGAGAGGAGAGAGGAGAGAGAGAGAGAGAGAGAGAGAGAGAGAGAGAGAGAGAGAGAGAGAGAGAGAGAGAGAGAGAGAGAGAGAGAGAGAGAGAGAGAGAGAGAGAGAGAGAGAGAGAGAGAGAGAGAGAGAGAGAGAGAGAGAGAGAGAGAGAGAGAGAAGAGAGAGAGGAGAGAGAGAGAGAGAGAGAGAGAGAGAGAGAGAGAGAGAGAGAGAGAGAGAGAGAGAGAGAGAGAGAGAGAGAGCGTAAGATCATAAGGAGACTGCAGGTGGCCTCATGACCTACTCAAGTCAGCTTCTGTCCACTTAAAACTTATCATTTATCATCATCATCATCCATGAACTTATCTAACCTACTCTTAAAACTATCCATCGTGTTTGCACTTATGATGTATATGCTTGCTGAGTTTGTTCCATTTGTCTACTAACCTATACGTGACCTAATTATTTTCTATATGTCTTTCCTTAATCTAAATTTATGTAGCATAAAACTATAGGTATATGTCCTAACTAGAGGAACCTAAAGTGCTGCGAAGAATCATTAGTGAAAACTTTAACAGAACTATAAGAATAAGACGAAAAATAAATCAAGAGCAGAAAGGGAAAAAATAAGTTATGTGGAACAGAAAAGAAACTAATAAAAAAAAGGGAAGTGCATAATACCATAGCGAAAAAATGACAAAATGCTAGCGAGGGAAAAAAACTAACTACCATGAAGAAAAATATAATGATTAAGATGTAGAATTAAAAAAGATGAATAATAAGAGAAAAAAATTATAATGGAAGGCCAAATTGAGAAGGGAGAGAAAAAAACGAGTGATAAGCCAGAACAAAATTATAATGGAAGGCAAAATTGAGAAGGGAGAAAAAAAACGCGAGTGATAAGCCAAGAGGAGGAAGATGGATGAGGGTGAACGACATCCATCACCGAAGTGGGTCGAGCGAAGGGGAAAAAAGGTCTTGCTAACATCCCGAACCCGACTCGCTAATGAAGGGAAACTACGCGAAGGTAAAGAGGGAAAAAAATACACGTGGATGAAGGGGGAAATGTGTGAAAAGGAAGGAAGGAAACTTAGAATAGCAAAGAAGAAAATCATGGATGAAACTAAATGAATCACGAAGGAAGTTGATATAAAAACCAAAAAAGAAAAGTTTTTTTCTGAGTGTGATATAAGAGTAATACTATTTTACGATGTTATAGTTTCCCTGTTTTATTGTGTGCTTGTTTATTTTATCAATGATGGTGATGATGATGATGAATATGGTGGTGATGGTGACGGTACTAATATGACTAAAACTAACAAAGATAATAACTATCAAATCATATCATCATAGCTAGTTATCATAATTATTAAACAAAACTACTAATCGCTACTACTACTATTACTTCTATCACCACAACCACCAGCACTTCTATATTTCTACTGCTACCATCACTATCCTCGTTTTTATCATAATCATAAATATTACAAATAATAATACAACTACCTCCTATATTGCACCATTACCATCATTATCATCATCACATCTTACTCGTCCTTACTCTCATCTCCTCTCGCATCATAATGAACATGTGAGGTGCAGGGACGGATACAGAGAAGGAGGAGGAAGAGGAGGAGGAGGAGGAGGAGGAGGAGGAGGAGGAGGAGGAGGAGGAGGAGGAGGAGGAGGAGGAGGAGGAGGAGAAAAAGACCAAAAAGTATAGAGAAAGTGGGGAAAAAACAGAACTGACCTACTCCACTCTGCCCTAACTTGCCTCCACCCAATACACTGCACCCCCTCCACCTCCACATGCATTCCCAGCCTCCCCACCTTCACCTGCAGCCCCCCCCCCCTTCCTCCTTCCACCTGACGTACCCAGACTCGTGAGGTAAGTGCCGAGAATAATGGCTCCCGGGATATATTTGTAGCCCTCAGGAACGCAATCACTAACTCCATAAAGCAGAGTATGTGGCCTTATCATTATCATTATCTTTTCCTTATATACCGCGACGGGGCTTCTATATCTTGTATCAACGAGGCGGAGGAGCAATTCCCCTTAAAGGTCGCGGCATGAGGTGGATCCATCATAGGTGCCCGACAGATGGGATGATGTGGAGGTAGAGGTGAGGGGAGGTTAGGTAGAGGGAGGTAAGAGGGACAGGGGGGGGTGATGTTGGAGGTGGAGGTGAGGGGGGGTTAGGTATGGAGAGGTCAGAGATAGGGAGGGGATGAATGAGCCAGGGAAGGTTAGAGGTAAGGAGGATGGAATATATGAAGAAGTGGAAGAGAGGTGAAGGAAGATGAGAAATGGGAGCATAGAGAAGGTTGCAAAATTGAAAGCACAGGAGGAGAAGAAGGGAGGTGAAGGGAGATGAGAAGAAATATGAGGGATTGGAATAGATAAGGAGGAATGGGAACACTTTAAGAAGAAAAAGATAAATAGGAAAAGGATGATAATGAGGGCAAGTAAAAAGGATGGGAAGAGTGGGAGAGTTTAAACCAGAACAAGAGGGGAAGGGAAGGGAGAAGGAAGGGTGGCAGGTAGGAAGGGGAGCATGGGAAAGGAAATGGAAAGAAAATATGGAAGGAGAGTTGGAAGGACAGGTAAGTACGAGAGAGAGAGAGAGAGAGAGAGAGAGAGGAGAGAGAGAGAGAGAGAGACGAGAGAGAGAGAGAGAGAGAGAGAGAGAGAGAGAGAGAGAGAGAGAGAGAGAGAGAGAAGAGGAGAGAGAGAGAGAAGAGAGAGAGAGAGAGAGAGAGAGAGAGAGAGAGAGAGAGAGAGAGAGAGAAGAGAGAGAGAGAGAGAGAGAGAGAGAGAGATTTAATGCTTAAAAAGGTGAATGTGCCAGAAGAGAGAGAGAGAGAGAGGGGAGGGGTATAGGGAAGGGGGGCAACAAGGCTGTCAGACTATAAAGGAGATAGTAAGATAAATCCCCCTTGCCATGGCTTCCTGCTGTGCCTATAATGAGTTATTTGTTTTCCTCCCAGAGCACTGGCCGCGCCCTCCTGACGGCGACGCTGGCGGTGGACTTGGCGCCAGCGAAGGGTGACGCGCTATCTCCCTCCCCTCCTCGCTATGCTGCCTCAGATCAATCAGATAACGAGTTAATTTAAGTGGCAGGACCGACAACCATCTTTTTCCTCTGTGCATCAAAGCAGCCCTTGACGATGTCGTTGTGATGTGTTCATGGACGTTCCTGATACTTTTTTTCTTTTATTTTCATATTTTCTCTTCTAGTCTGTGCTGTTCTCATATTCTGTTTTTGTTGTATATATTTGTCGTTCCCTCTCACTCTTCCCTCCTTCTTCATCTCACCTCTTCCATTACCTCCCCTACCCTCCCATCGCCTCTCTCTCCCCCCTCTCAACCACCATAACTCACTCAGGCTCCTTCATCATCACTCTAAACCCGCTACTCTGTCTATCATATCTTATCAATTTTATCGTCCTCCCGTCACACACGCAGACGCACCAATCACATGCCTTTACAAACTCAGACACTCTATTCCCCTGTGGACCTGACGTGCAACCCTTTCTTTGCCCTGGCAGCTTTTAACTGACCCACTTGTCACCTACGTCTTCTTCCAGGTCACTTTACTGCCACTTAAAGCCATGAATCCTCTTTAATATTGTGTGAAGACTTATATTAGCCTGTAGTGTATACTACCTAAAGTACCTAGTATATCTATATCTACTGTCTCTTGTTTCTTTGCTCTCTCTCTCTCTCTCTCTCTCTCTCTCTCTCTCTCTCTCTCTCTCTCTCTCTCTCTCTCTCTCTCTCTCTCTCTCTCTCTCTCTCTCTCTCTCTCTCTCTTTCATATTTCCCGCTACCTTTCTCTCTATTCTCCCTTTCCTTTTAATCTTTATTCCTCTTCGATCTTTTCCCTTCCTTTCCTTTCCTTCGACACAATTTTGAGGAGAGGCAGTAATGTAAATTTACTGTATTTTTCTGTACTCGTAGGTATTGGTTGGCTTCTCTTACCCTCAAATCTTAGCTGTTTACACCTTCCTTACGTCCTTAATCTCTCTCTCACTCTCTTACTTAACCTTCACACTTTTCTTTTCATTTGGTCAGTAGTGGATAGTAAGATAAAGCGATGGAAAACACGGTAAATAAAAAAAATGGGCATTTCTATGACGTTCATTGTTTTTTCCCCATTTACATACGAACGATCTCTACATACACATCACTGCACATGACCACACTTATAGCCACGTACCCGTTTGCCCTATACCTCCACAATATTGATAAGTTGCTTCAATCTCCACCTGTCTCCATCCCTCGCCTCTTCACACTCACTAGCTATCAACACTTTTACCTTTCACCTCAGCTTACACCTTCTTACTCCCAAGTCCTCAAGATCGTGCACGTTCTAACCTCATGCTTCCTAACCTGATCTTCCCAGCCCTCAGAACCCTCGAACCCCCAAGGCCTTCCCTCTTACCTCTTCCCTAAGCACTTGTCATACGTAGCTTATCCTCCCGACTTCTTCCAACATTCTCAACCCTCAGCCCCCTCGACCCCCCCAAGACCTTCCCTCTTCCCTAAGCAATTTTTATACGTAGCTTATCCTCCAGACTTCTTCCAACACTCTCATCGGTCCCCAACTCTTGCCTCTACCCAAGTACTCGCCACAGCTCCTCCGACCACCCAGCATAATATAGCCACCTCATGCAGTCATCCAATCGCTGAGGTCTTTTATCATCTGCCACGCGACCACCATACCCGGCGACCCCAGATGACCCCCGATGATCCACCTGACCTCTTGGGATGACCCGTGCTATGACCTGGCCGGCTCGTGACCCCTCTCTCTGACTCATTCTCTCTCTCTCTCTCTTCTCTCTCTCTCTCTCTCTCTCTCTCTCTCTCTCTCTCTCTCTCTCTCTCTCTCTCTCTCTCTCTCTCTCTCTCTCTCTCTCTCTCTTCATCATCTACAGCTGTACAGTCTACTTCATCAAGGTAGATGTGTGAGGATCGGAGAGAGAGAGAGAGAGAGAGAGAGAGAGAGAGAGAGAGAGAGAGAGAGAGAGAGAGAGAGAGAGAGAGAGAGAGAGAGAGAGAGAGAGAGAGAGAGAGAGAGAGAGAGAGAGAGAAAAACAACAAATCGCCTCGCTCAGTCTTGATCTTACATAATTTTTCCTTGCATTGTTCTTTGTTTCCATCTAGCTACCTACACTCTCAAAGAGAGCAAGAGAGAGAGAAAAAGAGGGAGAGCAAGAGAGAGAGAGAAAGAGGGAGAAAGATAGAGAGATCATCAGGGCAGGAGGCCGTTGAAGACGAGGAAAGGAGGAAAAAACACAATGTTGAGAAGAAAAGGAAACATCTGACAAAATTCCAAAATAAAAGCAGAAGCCGGCAATGAGACACACCATCAGCCTTGCCTCGGCCTCCCTCAACACACCTTTGTAGGCTTGACACGAATGACACTTGAGTAGACTTGACACGAATGACACTTTAATAGACTTGACACGAATAACACTTGAGTAGACTTGACACGAATGACACTTTAGTAGACTTGACACAAACAAACTTTAATAGACTTGACACGAATAACACTTGAGTAGACTTGACACGAATGACACTTTAGTAGACTTGAAACGAATAACACTTTAGTAGACTTGACACGAATGACACTTTAGCAGACTTGACACGAATAACACTTTAGTAGACTTGGCACGAATGACACTTTAGTAGACTTGACACGAATAACACTTTAGTAGACTTGGCACGAATGACACTTTAGTAGACTTGACACGAATGACACTTTAGTAGACTTGACACGAATAACACTTTAGTAGACTTGGCACGAATGACACTTTAGTAGACTTGACACGAATGGCACTTTAGTAGACTTGACACGAATAACACTTTAGTAGACTTGGCACGAATGACATTTTAGTAGACTTGACACGAATGACACTTTAGTAGACTTGACACGAATAACACTTTAGTAGACTTGGCACGAATGACACTTTAGTAGACTTGACACGAATGACATTTTAGTAGACTTGAAACGAATAACACTTTAGTAGACTTGAGACGAATGACATTTTAGTAGACTTGACACGAATGACATTTTAGTAGACTTGACACGAATGACATTTTAGTAGACTTGAAACGAATAACACTTTAGTAGACTTGACACGAATAACACTAGTATACTTTACACGAATAACACTTTAGTAGACTTGAAACGAATAACACTAGTCGACTTGACACGAATGACACTTTAGTAGACTTGACACGAATGACACTTTAGTAGACTTGACACGAATGACACTTTAGTATACTTGACACGAATGACACTTTAGTATACTTGACACGAATGACACTATATTAGACTTGACACGAATAACACTTTAGTAGACTTGACACGAATAACACTTTAGTAGACTTGACACGAATAACACTTTAGTAGACTTGACACGAATAACACTTTAGTAGACTTGACACGAATGACATTTTAGTAGACTTGACACGAATAACACTTTAGTAGACTTGACACGAATAACATTTTAGTAGACTTGACACGAATGACATTTTAGTAGACTTGACACGAATGACATTTTAGTAGGCTTGACACAAATAACATTTTAGTAGACTTGACACGAATAACACTTTAGTAGACTTGACACGAATGACATTTTAGTAGACTTGACACGAATGACACTTTAGTAGATTTGACACGACCGACACTTTAGTAGACTTGACACGACCGGCACTTTAGTAGACTTGACACGAACACCACTTTAGTAGACTTGACACGAATGACACTTTAGTAGACTTGACACGAATGACACTTTAGTAGACTTGACACGAATGACACTTTAGTAGACTTGATACGAATGACACTTTAGTAGACTTGACACGAATGACAGTTTAGTAGACTTGACACGAATGACACTTTAGTAGACTTGACACGAATGACACTTTAGTAGACTTGACACGAATGACACTTTAGTAGACTTGATACGAATGACACTTTAGTAGACTTAACACGAATGACACTTAAGTAGACTTGACACGACCGACACTTAAGTAGACTTGACACGAATGACACTTTAGTAGACTTGACACGAATGACACTTTAGTAGACTTGACACGAATGACACTTTAGTAGACTTGACACGAATGACACTTTAATAGACTTGACACGAATGGCACTTTAGTAGACTTGACACGAATAACACTTTAGTAGACTTGACACGAATGACACTTTAGTAGACTTGACACGAATGACACGTTAGTAGACTTGACACGAATGACACTTTAGTAGACTTGACACGAATGACACTTTAGTAGACGTGACACGAATAACACTTTAGTAGACTTGACACGAATGACACTTTAGTAGACTTGACACGAATGACACGTTAGTAGACTTGACACGAATGACACTTTAGTAGACTTGACACGAATGACACTTTAGTAGACTTGACACGAATGACACTTTAGTAGACTTGACACGCATGGCACTTTACCGTAGATAACACTAAAGTCGCCAGGACAACGTTATCTTCGATTTACAGACGTCTGGTGGCGCTAATATTTACATTTCTACATCCCTGATTTCAGGAAAGTTAGATGGGCTATCTGGAAAGTATGTGTCATTTTGTGTCTACATCTGTCTCATATTATGGCTATAA
>JACEEZ010008808.1:0-2500 GCA_016584305.1 Chionoecetes opilio | reverse complement strand
CTAGATCAGAACATAACACCCGGTCAGAATGGCCACCGAGAATATCCTTGACACAAGGGTCCCACAATGTTATCAATGAACCACTAGTGAAGAAGGAGAAAATAATTTTGCCACCACTTCACATAAAACTGAGCTTAATGAAACAGCTTGTCAAAGCACTGAAGCATGATAAACCAGCATTCCTGTATCTCAATGAGAAATTCCCCAAAGTAAGTGATCCTAAGATTAAAGAAGGTAATTTGTCGACCCTCAAATTCGTCAGCTCAAATATGACAATGATTTTCAAGCATTGATGGATGAAACTGAATTAGCAGCTTGGTGTGCATTTAAGGGTGTGTACAGTGGATTTCTGGGAAAACTCAAACAGGACCATTATTAAGTTTTAGTAGACGAACTTATCAAAAGTTACCAGCGTCTAAGTTGTAACATGTCACTCAAACTACATTTTTTGCATTCGCATCTTTCCTTTTTCCCTGAGAATGCAGGGGCTGTCAGTGATGAACATGGAGAGAGGTTCCATCAGGACATAGCAGGAATGGTGAGTAGGTACAAAGGGAAATAGAGCCCAGCCATGTTAGCAGATTTCTGTTGGAATCTGATGCGAGACGAACCAGACATATCACACAAACGACAAAGAAAATACTAAAAAGTACACAAATAAATTTCGAATTTATTGTTCACTTTTTATTGGGATAATATATTTATGTCAGTTCCAACCTAGTGAACAAGACAATAACTTTTAATGTTCTCTCAATTTCTCTTTATATATTTTAGTATTTTGCAGTATGAAAGTGAATGAAGCTATAACACAAAACTGAGACGTGCCAGAGGTGTATGGTTGTCAGATTCTGAATCAGCACACTTGAATTGACAATAAAAACATGGATTGAACAATGTTTTTTTCTTCACCCCGATATTTGTTATACGTGTAACGATTTTTGCAAAAAAGAAACACACACACACACACACACACAAACACCACACCACACACACCACACACACAAAAACCCCAAAAAGGGTATGCCCGGGGTAAGGGGATAGCACGCTTGGTCAAACCCGAAAAACCCCGGGTTCGATCCCGGGCGGAGCGGAAAAATGGGTTTTCCTTAAAACCCGAGCCCTGTCCCCCCAGCAGTGAAGAGACGGGTGTCACCCGGGTTTGTGCCCTGCTCCGGGGTGTGGCTTCGGCCCCCAAAACAAAGCACTAAAGGATGAATGATAAAAAAAGTTTTATATGGGACGGGGCCCTACGAGCGTTGCTCAGGCCTGTAAAATAAAAAACCCCAGTGAATAAACAGAGAATACAAACAACACATTTAAAAAATGTTTTTTATAAAATTTACTTTTAAATTTTCATGCACATACGATGAGAGAGAGAGAGAGAGAGAGAGAGAGAGAGAGGAGAGAAGGAGAGAGAGGGAGGAGAAAGAAGGGGGAGAGAGAGAGAGAGAGGGGAGAAGGGAGAGAGAGGAGGAGAAGAGAAGGGAGAAGAGAGAGAAGAGAGAGAGAGAGAAATAAAATAAGATACTTTGACCCATTGAACTTTTTTAAGTACCAACGACAAGGTTATTTTACTATCAAAGGCCACCACGCCCGGACGAACCGGGGGGCCCGAACCCCTGACCGAATCAGGGACGCGCACGCGACCCCCAAACTCTAACCAAAAGAGCCACCCCGACGGGTTTGGGAGAGAGAGAAAGGGGAAAAGAGAGAGACAGAGAGAGAGACAGAGAGAGAGAGAGGAGAGAGAGAAAGAAAAATATATGAGCTTTAAGTCAATGAAATTTTTTAGTTTTTTAGATAATGAATGCTGGTGAGAAAAAAACACGCAATAATGGTGGAGGAGGAATGGAGGGAGGGACGGAAGGGGAGGGGAGGAAGGGGGGAAGAGCTCCGGGCAAAAATTTTAAAAAAGCAAAAAAAGATATAATTAAAAGAGATGATAAGAGATGGGTTTCCGAGAGAGAGAGAGAGAGAGAGGAGAGAGGGAGAGGAGAGAGAAGAGAGAGAGGAGGAGGAGGAGAGAGAGAGAGAGAGAGAGAGAGAGGGGGAGGGGGGAGAGAGAGGAGAGAGAGGGGAGAAGGGAGAGAGAGAGAAAGTCTGTAAGTGGAATAATAAAATTTGAAAAATGGTACTTACAATCTTTTTCTGTCCCTTTTATTTTTTTATTCCTTTTTTTCGCATTTAAAAATTAAGGTGGTTACAGGAATGGAGGAAAACTCGCACTTATGAAAAAAAGGAAAAAAAGGTAGAGTACAAATTAAATTAAAAAAAAAGTCTTTTTTTCTCTCCTTTTTCTCGTCTTCCCTCTTTTTTTCTCTCTTCTTCATCTCTTCCTCTTTCTCTCCTCTCTCTCCTCTTTCGCTTGCGTAAAGGAAAAGCAACCCAAAATTACAAAAAAAACACCCAAAAAAAGGGAAGAGCAAGGGGAGGGAACAAGAGGAGAAACAAGAAGAGAGGGGAGGAAAGTTGAAGTATAGGAAAAAAAAAACATAAAAAA
>JACEEZ010008807.1:0-80801 GCA_016584305.1 Chionoecetes opilio | reverse complement strand
TTTTGAGCCCACAGGTTCGTCCTGGCGTGGTGGCTCTTTGTAAAAAAGTTTGTATAGTCAATAACCTTGTAGTTGGTACTTACAAAGTGTCTAGATAGGATAAAAGTATCTTATTAAAGTGTTAAGTGTTATAGTACTTTTTAGTGGTTGTTAGCCTGGGGGGACGAGGTTAATCCCCAGGAGGGGGGAGGATTTGCCGGGGGGGGGGGGAGATTTCAGGGGAAAAAAGGAAGTTTTGATCGTAATTTCAAAACAAGGGGAAATGTGCCAAAAAAAGAAAGGAAGAACTGTTAAGTATTCATTAAATGTGACTTCACTAAATATGTTGGGTATATGAAAGGCGTTATGAATAATTATTTGCACAAAAAATACTAAAAACATGAATTTTCTAGTTTTTCTTTTGATTAAGGAAGATTTTAAATATTTGGTTGGAGGAGGGAAGTAATGTCGCAAAGACAACTACTGAGGGAGGCGTGATTTTTAAAAAGGTTAAAGACCACTAAATATTTGAAATGGATACAATAACCCTACACAACAACCACATCGAAAATAAAAAACAACTTCACACACGATTCGCTCCGTTCTTATACCTTCATTGTAATGGGTTTTTTAGTCGGAATAAGGATAGGAATAAGTTAGCAAGTTTGTTTATTAGCGAGAGAGAGACGAGAAAATGTACGCCAGAATGCTTGTAAAACCGATAATTCTTCCTGCTTGTCATCACAAAAGATTAGTTTAGATTACAAAATGTAGTTCAGCAGTTCCTTGGCCTTCATGATGGCTGAAGAAAAGGAGAACACTGTATGTCTTTTTCCCTTATTGGTAGACCCAAAACGGGGACGTGACGTGACGTCATGGTTATAGGTTAGATGTGAAAGACACTCACTTTTTGGGCAGATAATTTTTTGGTCCCCAATAGACCCACACCACCCGTGGGAAAAAGACCAAATTAACAGTAAACCCACAGAGCCAGTGAAAGATTGAACTTCTACACGCGAGTGAACACGAGAGAAATTAAGAGTTCCTGAATACACAAGTGAATGAAAGTTACAGTTGTTATCCTTAATAAAACCCAAGAAAATAACCGACTATTATTCCAACCCGGGGCATGACCAAAGTGCATGGCAAACGGTGCATAGCAAAAAACCCGCATTACAGTGATGGTAGCGAAAAGGATCTGAATCCACGTCTAACAAACTCCGAAGAAAAGCAGAAAAGAAGGAACACAAGCACAAGAAGAAAAGCTAGCAACAGAAGAAGAAAAACAAAAAAAAGCATAGGAAAACCCCGCGCGCCAGCTCAAGCCACCGCATGGGCCGACACCAAAACACACAGCCCACCCCCCCCTACCACTGATCTATATAACATGGATCGCGGTCTGGGCTAAACTGTGGCCCAGATACTGAAGTCACCAGCCTCCATCTTGTCATGACCAAAACAAATACATGGGCCGGCCCAGGCAGTGGGTGGGTGTTGGCTGCTGGGATGTGATAGCCTATATTACCACCCACTATATTTAACACCTACTACACTACTACTATTACCCCCTACTACTACTATTACCACCTACTACTACTATTACCACCTACAACTACTATTAACACCTACTACTATACTAAACTTCCAACCTAGTGCATCGTCGAACCTTCCAAGTCATTTATTTACGGTGATACACAGACACAGGTGTTTGCGAGGCCGTCAAGGTGTGTAGTGACAGGTGTCTTGCGAGGCCGTACAGGTGTGAAAGTGACAGGTGTTGTTGCGAGGTCGAAACAGGTGTGTAGGACAGGTGTTTTTGCGAGGCCGTCAGGTGTATAGTGACAGGTGTGTTGCGAGGCCGTACAGGTGTGTAGTGACAGGTGTGTTGCGAGGCCGTACAGGTGTTTAGTGACAGGTTGTTTGCGAGGCCGTACGGGTGTGTAGTGACAGGTGTGTTGCGAGGCCGTACAGGTGTGTAGTGACAGGTGTGGTGTATGGGGTAAAGCGAGAGAGGCTAAGAGTGCAGTGTTACCCCCCAGTGTGTGTGTGTCTGACTAAAGAGCGAACGCGTAGTTCTCGTCCACTATAACCGGCTCCCCCGTACCCCCGCGGCCACGGGTACGGCGCGAGCCACAGGGGTCCATAGAAGCTACTCTCGGGGATTACAGGAAGTTTAAATGAATCAAAAACCTTTTGGGCCTAATCAAAAACCTTTCTTAATTAGGTATATTGAATTGAAAGTAGTTAGTTTCGTACACTGATTTTGAGTATTTTCGTACAAAAAACCCTACATGAAACATGAAACTCTTTCGTACATAAAACCTAACCTAACCTTATAGGTTTTAATGAACCAAAACCTAGCTAACTTTAAAGGGGTTTTAAGGGAACCTAACCTAAACTTAAAGGTTTTAATGAAACCAACCTAACCTTAAAGGTTTTAATGAAACCTAACCTAACCTTAAAGGTTTAATGAAACCTAACCAAACCCTTTAAAAGGTTTTAATGAAACCTACCTAACCTTAAAGGTTTTAATGAAACCTAACCTAACCTTAAAGGTTTTTCCCAAATGAAACCAAACCCAAAACCTTATAGGTTGTAATGAAACCTAACCTAACTTTAACCACAAGGTATACTTTTTTTTTTTTTTTTTTTCTCGCAAATAAAGCTATCTCCATTAGAAAAAAGGGCACCGCTTTTTAGGAAGCGCTATGATTTTGTATCATAACCGCACTCAGGTCTGCTTCCGTTCCCCACTAATTGTTAACAAGTATAAAAAATATACTATATTATATCACTTAATATAAAAAAAAGTATACCCAATATCCACCTATATTTTTTTTTTAACTAGTAGGGGGATGACTGGAGTGGGTAGATGGATTAAGAGTGGAGGGGCTGGGTGGGGAGTGGGTGTGGGTGTGTTGTGGGTGTGGGTGTTGGGTGTGTGGGGTGTGTGTGTTGGGGGTTGGGGGGTTGTGGGTGGGTGTTGTCGTGGGTTTTGGTGGGTGTGTGGTGGGTGGGTGTGTGGTGGGTGCGTGTGTGTGTGTGTGGTGGGTGCGTGTGTGTGTGTGTGGTGTTACTTGTTACTTATTTGGGTTACTTGTTTCCGTCTTGAGGGTACTCCCTCACGGGTCGTGGTGCTCCACCGCTGCATCTGAACCCAGCGTCTGTGTTGCAGGTTCACCTGGTCCGATATTGAGTTAGTGTCTGCCCTGCTCACAGACTATATCCAGCACGGGAGGTTCATCCGGGTTGTTTGTAGGTGGTTGTCCAAAAGATGGTTGAATTTTCCACTGAGCTTCCGTGAGGTTCCTTAATTTTCCTGGCAGGTTGTTAAATAGTTTTGGCCCAATAAGAGGCAAGACATGGTTGATAGGAGGGTCTTGATCCTGGCTGGTGGGGTCTGATGGTAGTGTTCTCCTCCTTGCCTTTCGACCAGTTCTTGGGTTGATATTTCTGGCTGACAGGTCACTGATGGCAGTAGGGTTGGGCAAAAAGGTTCTCCAGGATCTTCCAGGTATATAGTATATTGTATATATTGGCATGACGAGGCGATAACCCAACCCAACAGCAACGCGAGCCGCAGAAACAAGGCTTTGTTTTGGTTTCGGCAAGGTGGGGGACAGTTGGCCAGTGCTGAGCCAGGCTTCCGCGATCCATGTTATATAGATCAGTGGCCCCTACCAACGCCACGAACCGCGCCACCTGCCTAGCTACACCCTACCAACGCCACGTATAGGCCTAAACATCCCACAACCAAAGCGCCAACGAAATTCTCACATCCCCACTCGCTTTCCCCTTCAGTAAATTGTTCCACCACAATTATAAGAAAAAAACGCATTCAGAAGAAGAAAAATAAAACAAAAAAAGAAAAAGAAAAAGAAAGCAAGAAGACAGAAGAAACTGGGGGGGGGGGGGGGCACTCAGTAGAAACGCATACCTCCGCCCGAATTTTTTATAAATTATATATAAATAAAATTTTATTTTAAAAATATATATATATATATATGCATTATGCACTCAGTATGAGCGCATCCTCCGGCCAATATTTATCAATTGGGAAAATGCAACATTTAAAAGTTCTCCAATTATCGTTTTTTCCCCAACCCAAAATAGGAGAGTTTTCCACAACCAATTCGTAACTTGAAGAAACTGTACATTAAAAAACGGGCCAGACCAATGGGTTGAAAACTTAAACCTCCTCGGCGGGGAATGGGGGTCCAAAATTTTTGGAGAGTCCCCTTTCAAGAACCCGCGCCCCGGCCCCACATTTTTCGCCCAAGCCCTCGACGTGCCACCTTCCCTTTTATTCCGCGTGAACCCCTGGGGAAAGATTAGGAAAAAACATCCGTTGCCCGGGCCGCTTGTTTGTCCCCTTTCCCCAAAAACCAGTGGGGGCCATTCCCCTTTGTTGTGACCATGAAGGTAGACTAAAACCCCACCGGCCCGGGTACAGCTCGAAAAACCCTTTAGACATCACTGCCTCCCGACAACAAACATCCTCCTCCCAGCCGAGAGACGCCAACCAGCCTCACTTTATATCCCCTACCACCGGGCCGTGAGATCGACACCACCCCTATCCTTCGTCGCCAACCCAGACACTCCTGTGAAGTATTATAACTTCTTTTTAAGTCACGTGTTACCTACATATTGTTGCTTTAAACAAATTCCTCTCTAATTAACAGGAAGGACCTGAGTTACGAAGAAAGGTGTTGGTTTGTGTCTGTATGTGTACCCCTCGCCACGCCGCACACATCGCAGACCACAAGGTTAGGTACCTCTTTCCTCTCTCCCCCTCTCAGTCCAGCCAAAGTATGAAGTCTTATATTCTGTAAATGTCACGGCCTCAAAGAGTTCGTAAAAGACAGCAAGAAAGAGATTTCCCGTTATTCACTAATTAACAATCAAAAAAATTTCTGGGGATGAGAACCGGAAAAAATTTCCCTGGGTTAGAGTGGACACCCTGATTCCCAAAAAAGAAACTTACCTCAGAAAGATTGAAGAAGGGAAATGCTTAAACAAAATGTAGGGTGGGGGGCAACATTATTTTTAAAAAATTAAAAAAAATCCTTTTTACTTAGAAGGCCCCTTCCCAACAAGAAAAGGACCAAGACCTCCTGCTATGGTAAAATGGCTTTAATTTTTAAACGTCCTTTCCTCCCAACCCCTTACAGAAATAGTGTTGTTCAAAGGGGGGTTTATCTGTTGGGGAAAGGATTATGGAGAAAAAACTGCTTTCCAAGGCTTACCGAGGTGGACACTGGCCCCACCCTTTGACCCGGTGACCACATGTCAGTAACCACCCGTAATCATAGTCCCCTTATTCACTTTAAGCGGATTCTTGGGAGCTGCTCGCTTTCCTAGCCGAATTTGTAAGGACGTCGCTGATTGGCTGATAGACTCGGGGTGGGTGGCGATGTGGTGGTTACTTGCCTAGCCGCAACCCAAAACCCTTTCGTTGCCTCAGAAAAATATTCATATTTCTTGTTTACTCATCTCTTACACCCAAAATAGGGCCCATTTTGTTGACATTTAGTGAATCAGGCAGTGGGTTGTTCAACAACAACATACCATTCTAACTCAATAGGGTAAAAAATAAAGTCCTGAAATGACTATTTACGGGGTAGGCGGATTTTTTGGTTTTCAAATGCATTGAAATGTTGACTCCTACCCGATATTTTCCAGCTAAAACCCGAAAATTTTTTATGAAAAACCCGGGCCTAAAATCGTGTTCATAAAACATTGCTGCCTATCATGAGCATAAAAAAGTTTACATTAAGACACCCTTATTAAGAATTTTGAGGAACTGCAAATCCGAAAAGCCAGTGGTCGCTGGCATTTTTTTAAAATCCCAAAATTTTGGGGAAAAATTGGTCAACTTGAAAAAAAATATGGGTTATTCCCCTTCACTTTAAAAAAACAAATTAAAATTTTAAAAACGTTTTTTTTCTTATGTATTTGGGATATAAGGCCTGATTCTGTAAAACATTGTAAAATTTCCAAAAAACCCCAAATAGGTTTAGTTTGAGGAGGCGAGGTAAATGCTACCTATATATTAATTGTCAATAACGTGTTTTTTTTAAATTATCTTTACCTAGGAGTCATATTTTCCTGTTTTATTTTTTTGGGGGGGTATCAAACAATAGAAAACCTTGGGAAATGCAATGAAATCGACGCCCTGAAGTGGCATGTTTTTTTATTCCCAAACTCCCCGCCCAATCTTTCCCCCCCCACCCTCCCCCGGGCCCCGGGGTGTCGCCTCCACAATTTTAACCTCATTGTCGCACAGCAAACCGATTTCGGCATTCCCCTTTTTCTTCGTTTTTAAAAAGGGAATTTCTTATTGGGATTTTGACAAGCGTTTGCCCAAAGCAGCAGTACTGTCCCTTTAAAAAAAAGTGGACATCGCCCAAATTATAAAATGCCCAATAAAACATGTTAAAAAAAATATTTAAACTTTTTCTAAAACAGGGGATAAATTTTCATTAAAATTTCTATTATTTGAACTTCCCTCGTAAAGCATGTCCCCCATATAAATTTGTAGAAAAACAGAAACTATATTTTTTTGGGTTTTTAGATGCGGTGCATCAATGTTTTTTCGGGAAATTTTAAATTTAAAGAAAAAAATTAGTCGGGGGAGGGAAAAAACCAAATAGAAACCCAACCTTTTTAGTTAAAAAATGCCAGCGACCACTGGCATTTCTCGAGTTTTAGTTCTCTCAAATTGAAGGAAAGTAAAAGAGTGTATAACATTTTCTTGCTTATTTTGCTTCAACTCGCTGTAACTCCATCAGTTTTGGTCGCATTCATTTTCAAGAACAATTTCAAATCCTTATACGTTTTCCGCTTCCTGTGGTATGCAGCACGTACCAATAAGGAAAAGAGTAGGTGGTCAAAATGGTTAGAAAGTTAAACTACTACTGCAAACTGGCACAGTGACGGGTGAGCATTGCTCCCTTATACAGAAGAGACTGTTCTCGGAGGCTATCAGAGGCTCCACCCGCCCCACGGTACCAGTTTGAAACATTTTTAACTTTCTTAGCCATTTTGACCACCTACCCTTTTCCTTATTGGTACGTGCTACATACCACAGGAAGGGGAAAAAGTATAATGATTTTGAAACAGTGCTTAAAAATTGAATGCGACCAAAACTTATGGAGTTACAGCGAGTTGAAGCAAAATAAGCAAGAAAAACTGTTTATACACTCTTTTACTTTCCTTCTTTATCTTAATATTGGGTGTAGTCTTACTGTAATTTTTTTAGGCTCATAATATGCAGCAATGTATTTTTGAACACGTGGTAGGCTCAGCTTTCATAAATATCATCTGGTAGCTTGGTAATATCGGGTAGGAGTCAACATTTCAATGCACTGAAAACCTAAAAATCCGCCTACTCTTGTGATAGTCAGTCATGACTTTATTTTTACCCTATTGATTATGAATGGCGTGTTGTTGTTGAAAAATCACTGCCTGATTCACTGTTTGCAAACAAAATAGGCCTATCTTGTGTAAAGATGAGAAAAGCCAAGAAATATGAATATTTTTCTGAGGCAACGAAAGGGTTTTGGGTTTGCGGCTAGGCAATAACACACCATCGCCACCCAGCCCGATCTATCAGCCAATCAGCGACGCCCCTTACAAACTGGGCTAGGCAGCGAGCAGCTCCCAGCCTAGGAACCCCAGCTTAAGTGAATAGACTATATATCAAAATTAATCATGTTCTCGAAAATTTTTAAGTGATTGTGATGACGTTACAAGCGAAAGGCTGTACAAGATTTGAAGGAAACACAGTCCTTAGGAGAAATTGATTGCATGCTAAGAGGATAGGGCCGAGACAAATCCTCGACACGACTCGTAGGTGATGCCGGTACGATTAAACCCACACGCCACCCCCAAACAGGCTAGTAACTCCCATCGGGAACATGGTACAGTAGGTCCTTATCATGTAGTGGAGGCCCAACAGAAAACAGACCTCGCAGCGTCTCATGGCAACGCCCTCCTAAAGTTGAATGTTATCAGGGGTGGACGACGGGCCAACGTCACGATGGATTGTTACAATTCAACTCTTGCGGTAATTGTCAATATACAGGGCCCACACCGAAGAAATTGCTACCAGGAACCTTGGTTGTAGCTACCACAAATACATAGGACAAAAAACCCAGAAATTGTCGCATGCGGCGAGCTAACAATCTTCGAGCTCAAAATTTTCGTACGGGAAACCCCTTCGTAGGTAAACACAAGGAAGGGAACACTACTCTTCAAATAAGTCAAAAGAACCGAAAACTGAAGACTTAGAGAATGTAAAAAGAGAAAAAAAACTGATAATCCCGATAAACAAACATACTGAAGGCCCATTGATTGAAGGCAAAGTTTACCAGACGCCCACGCGATTTTCCTAGACACAGGATCCATGGTGAACATAATAAGTCTTGACGTCTTAAATAAAGTAAGACCAGGTGTTAAGTTTATTGACCCCAGTGCCAAACCACTGCAAGGCGTGACAGGCGAAAAATTACGTACAGTTGGAAAAATTCAAGTCACTGTTACATTAGGAGATTTTTTTTATTTCAATATAACCGCGATGGGTGGTAGACAAACCATTCTTCCCTGGAGATTTGTTAAAAAGGATTTGCTACAATGCGCGAGCAAGAGATCACAGTTCTCCACCAACCCGTGGTGTTTACTGTTCATACAAATTCATCCCATTTCTGAATCCAGAACCCGTTATAGGCGTGCTAAATACGAAAAACCAATATGCTATTAATACACCTAATAGCATGGCAGACCCGATCGAAGGCTACTGATAAGCCCAAAGAAAGGAAAAATTACTTCTCAAGTTCCTGAACTCCTACACACTGAAACCGGAACAGATGAGTATTGGATCACACCAAAGAGAAGCAAAAAGCTTAATACCAGCATGAAAAGGTAACACAAGTTAGTAATGCACTGAGACAGCATCAAGGAACAAGTTACAGACCCGGTTGAACCCTGAGAATTATTTCAGGACATGTGATAGAGTCGACGCTATTGCATGCCATGTCAATAACAGGTGACACTGGATTTAAAAAGGATTACAGAAAGGATACAGAATATTTACAATGCCAGAATCCATCAGAGTAAAAGGAACGCAACTTGATTCCGCTGTTTTATAAATCAGAGAATGGGAAATTAGAAGTTTTAGTAATGATACACTAAATAAGAACATCACTTTGAAACCGGGAAACCCCCAGATAGGATCATTCCAAGTCTGTAAACACCCAATTAAAATAGTAATGAAACCCCAGAACTCAGATACTGCAACTGACCATTCGTCTGCTCAGTCCAAAAAGATGTAGGGGTTTTGGGAGAGATCTCCTCAACCACCTTAAACCTACCAGCCGACCTGATTTAGAGCACGAACCCTTATCACTGTTAACGAAACCGAGCACGCAATAGCCTTACCAGGGGACGCCTTGGGGAAAAGACTGACGTGTTGAAACATCAAAAAAAATTAAAATCAGGTACACAGCCGATTTATATACCAGCATATAGATTGCCGCATTCAACTCGCCACAGTAAATCAATTGATCAGTAAAATGCTCACACAAGATGTGATTGAACTAGTGATAGTGATGGAACTTTCCTCTTATCCTAGTACCAAAGTCAGACGTTCAGAACGCCCAGTCTTTCGACTACAGGGAGTTAAACAAACGCACTATCCCAGATCGTCTACCATTACCAGTCATCTCGACATTCTTCACAGTCTAGGAACAGAAAATAAACTATTTAGCACAATAGACATAAAGTCACCTTCTGGCAGATAGAAATGCAAGATGAATCTAAGACATGACAGCTTTTTCCCAAACCCGACGGGACACTACAGATTTAAAACGCATGCCATTTGGAAAATCAAACAGTCCATTGACGTACATGAGACTGATGAACACAGTATTGCAAGGACTTATAGGAAACACAGCAAGTGTATTCCTAAAACGACATACTCATAGTATCACAGACGGCAGAGGAACATTTTAAAGAAACTAGACTTGGTTTTCTCTAGGCTAGCATCAGCCGGATTGAAAGTAAAAATAGAGAAATGTACTTTCCTCCCAGACAAGGTTATTTACCTAGGACACCAAATAGATAATATGGATTAAGAACAGTACAGTCCAAACTCGACCCCGTAAAAATTTCCCAGTGCCAACCACAGTTGAGAAAGTAAGGAGTTTCCTTGGTCTAACGGGTTTTACTATAGAATCTTTATAAAGGGAAAACCCCCGATATAGCACAACCCCTAAACACTTTTATTGAAAAAGAATCAGATTTTTATTTGGGGGACACGCTCAAGAGCAAGCATTTGAAAACCCCTCAAATCGAACTAACCAATTCACCAGTACTAATCTTCCCAGATTACACGAAGGAATTTAATCCTATGCACCGACGCCTCAGATATGGGCTAGGAGGAATATTATGCAGGAAAGAAAGGGAACGTTCCAACCGTAGCTTATGCATCTAGACTTTGCACAACCGCAGAAAAGAATTACAGCATCACAGAACGTGAGACTTTAGCATAATATACTGTCTAGAAAAATTTAGAGACACATTGCTAGGTTACAAGATAAGAGTGTGACTGATCAACACAGCAATACAGAACCTGTTCAAGCACAAAACCTCAGAGGGAGACTCGCCAGATGGGTTTACGACGTTACAGAATTATGAAGTCAGTTTTGAATACATACCAGGAAAGGAAAAACGTAGCCGCAGACCCCACTCTCAAAGGGAAATTAGCCCAGAAACCAGAGGTAATGACCTCAATATGTAGTATTGAAAAGAATTAATCACACTAGATACAGACCTAGTCAGCACAGAAATGGAAAAAGGGTGCCTGTGGACACAGTAGTAACCGTACCTAACAGACCCGCCAGGTACTCAAAACCCAACTACCCGCTAAATACAAGATAAACGATTTCGAAATATGTAATGAATTATTATACAGAAAAAGCAGAAATTGTTATGCAAAGAGTAACGAGGTTGGTGAAACAGTTAGTAATCCCTCCCAACACTAGTCCCAGAAGTATTAAAGATGCTCCATAACAGGTGCCCACAGCGGACACCCGGAAAAAATAAGACTTACAAGCAAGCACAAAATAAATACTTCTGGCCCGGCATGAGAAAAGACATATATTTCCACGTGATAACTGCACGATTTGCGCCGAAGTGAAGGGTAACACGCGTTCCCCAGCACCAATGCTAACGTACCCCCAAAACCCAGAAACCATGGGAAAGAGTTCACATCGATACACTCGAGCTTCCACTGTCAGAAATGGATACAAATACTTGCTAGTCGCCATCGACTATTTTTCCAGATATTGAATTCATACAGCCCATGAATAATAAAAAGGCTTTAAACGGTCCGCATCAATAATATTCGAACAAATAATTTGCAATTTCACGACACCAAAGGTAATTGTGTCGACAACAGTACAGAGTTCAACAATCAGATCTAGAAGGACTATGTAAACTATTTAAAATCAAGAAAATAAATGTATGAGCCTATAGACCTCAGAGTAATGGAGTAGTAGAAAGACTGAACCGCAAAGTAATAACCTGTTTTGGAGGAGTCTAATTGATCCGTACAGCATGGGATGGATACGTGGATCCCACATGTCAAATTTGGGACTGAATTCCCAGATAAACTCAGCCACCGAGAAACGTCACATTACATATTGTTTGGGGAAGATAAAGTTTTTCCATATGAACTTTAGAATGCAAAAACCCAAGCCTGTGTATAATCAGGATGATTACGTGGCAAATAGATTACACAAATTTCAAGTCATTCATCAGAGAGTAAGAAGCCACATGAAAGAATACTCAGAGGAATGCAGAAACAGCAAAATAAAACGGCACGCGATGTAAAGTTACGACATGGAGGGTTTAGTAATGGCAAAACTCCATGTACCTATTGCCCACAGTAATAAGCTATCACCCAAATTTAAAAAGGGCCTTATAAAATAATTGCAAGTGCAGGAGGAAACAATTCAAGATTCAATCTCTAGACTCGGGAGAGGAAATAATCAAACATGCAGATCACCTTAAGAAAACAAATATGACTAGAGAGAAAACAAAACATAACGACGTAGAAAGGTCACCTGAAAATTTTAATAGAAGAAAAAAACTAGGTACACCAAATAGTAATGTAGACATGTTAAATGACACAAATGAAACACATGAGTACAGAAAGAAATTGCGCAGCTATTGCAAGGAATTTAGTGAAAAGGATTCCAACCAAGTTATGTTAGTTTGTAACGTAACAGAAATTCTCTTACAAGACGAATTTGAAGCATATGTAAATGAATTGTTATTGGAACTAGGTGTAGATTGTAACTCCTTTTACAAAAAAACCTTTAGGTTGTTGACATGAATTTTGTTTAGGATGCCTAACACCGGCCTGGGACCCTGTGAGGCCCAGAGCCTTTTTAGGAAGGTAGAAATTATTTGATTGTTGTTAAACCCATCTGTGTGAATCCCCTTGGAAATAGAAAAGATTATCTACAATTGAGACACCCTGACAGAAATCGAGGACAGAATACTGGTGGAAAAAAATAGCTTAAAGTAATCGTCCAGACCCATTTTTTCTTTGCATAATTAAGTTGAATGTTCATTCAAAATACCTAATCCACAAAAAATTATTTATTTTCACGCCTTATTTCCCTAAAAACATGACTTTTGTAAAAAGCGCGGGAAAAACAACAGCCACATTCCAGCCGTGGCGCAAAATTTGCTGGCGACGACACAAGAGGTAAGCCTCCCAGCCCCGCCCGACACAGACACACGGAGACTCTGAGAAAAATGTAGTACTTGGGGAATTTTGGGTGCTTCTGGGAAAATTTTTTTTGCAACAACGGCACATACTTGCATCCTGCATGGGCACGGCAAGAAAGCCGTGCCATTCCCCGAGAGCTTAAACACCCATTCACAACCCACACGGCGACGAATATGTGTGCAGGACCTTTGAGCGACGGGGAGCGGCTGGTAGTAGCCCAGGGTACTGCAGCCCTCTCATCTCGGTGGCCTTGCTACTTCCCGCCGCTCCCCGCCGCTTGCCGCCGCTGCACACATCTGCACACATATATCGTCGCCCCAGTTTACAAAAGGGTGCTAGCTCTCAGTAAAGGCACAGCCCCCACGCTGCACCCACACAGGATGCAATACATACCCATCGCACAAAAAAATCTATCAGAAACACCCAAAATTCCCCAAGTACTACATTTTCTCAGTCTCCACGCATATGTATCAGGCGGTACTGGGAGCTCCCCTGTTGTGACCTTCGCGACCCATGGTGGTCGTCTGCTGATAACAGTTGTGTTGTTTGAGAGCACGGGGAATTTACAGATTTTGAATGCGGATCATTTAAAAACGGGTGACTGGGTGCAAAATGTGACAACATATTGTTGATATACTCGAATCCTGGCTATATTTTGACTGCATTAAATCAGGAATGATGAAATGGTCTGGACGGATTACTTTAACAGTCAAATTGGTACATCCTGTTAAATTTTACTACTAATTATCATTACTTATTGGATTCCCAGAAATGTTCTTTATGTACAAGGGAAACCGTTACAAAATCAAGTTGCATCATCACACAAACATGTTCTTCATGAGCCGAACCCTGTCATAGGTTTTGTCTAGCAACGTAACATAATTAATTACTTAGATGGTATAATATGATAGAACGATAAAATGCATTTAGATTCAGTCAGGAAATATGAACTAAGATGAAATTTTCATCATGTATTGCTCGCAATCAGTGCAAACAGAAGTCTTGTCGGGACGACAAGCGGTAGCCTGCCGAGCCCTGTAATAGGTGTTTTAGGGCTGAATAAGGATAGGATAAGTTAGCTAGATTTATTTTAGCGAGAGAGAGACCGAGAAAATGTACGCCAGAATGCTTGTAAAACCGATAATTCTTTCCTGCTTGTCATCACAAAAGATTAGGTTTAGATTACAAAATGTAGTTTCAGCAGTATTCCTTGGCTTTCATGATTGGCTGAAGAGAAAGGAGAACACTGTATGTCTTGTCTCTTATTGATAGCCCCAAAACGTGACGTGACGTGACGTCATGGTTATAGGTTAGATGTGAAAAGACTCACTTTTTGGGCAGATAACTTTTGGTCCCCAATAGACCCACACGCAACCCGTGGGGAAAGAACAACATTACGAGTGAAACACGAGAGACAGTGAGAGATTGAACATTCTACACGCGAGTGAACACGAGAGAAATAGAGAGTTCCTGATACTACAAGTGATGAAGTTACAGTTGTTATCCTTAATAAACCCAAGAAAAATAACCGACTGATTATTCCAAACCCCCTGCATGACCAAAGTGCATGGCAAATGGTGCATAGCAAAAACCCGCACTTACATCATGACACACACACACACACGACATACTCAAGCGGTTAGTAACTTAAAACCCAAAAATATACAATTGTTAATATACGTATCTATTTTTTCTAGTATGGTGATATGGTCATAAACAAAGCGTATTAATATCTGCTTCGAATCCTCAGCCGTGTCAGACAACTCACGTAAAGCCCACACACACACACCTACACACACACACACATTCACCCATACACACCACACCCACAACCATCCACACACACACAAACCCATCCACCCTTACACACCCATCCACATACGTTAAGATAAGATAAGATACTTTGATCCTATCTAGACACTTTGCAAGTACCAACTACAAGGTTTATTGACTATACAAAGCGCCACCACAACCAGGACGAACTCGGTGGACTCGAACCGCTGACCGAATGTAGGGATTCTGCACTCGGAGTCCACGACTCTACCAACCGCGCCACCCTGGCGGGTACACACGTTTAAGACCTGTGATAAGATTTAAGTATTGGTATTTTTCGTATGCATAGGAAAAAAAATAGATTTGAATAATCTAACCACTAATTGTCGCAAAGTAAGATTGATGAGGCTATTAGTGATATGTGTTTCCTCCCTCCCTGCTTCTCCTCCTCTACATTCTAATTCACTCCATCCAGACCGCAGTTCGGTCTTTAAATACTACAGGAACTATCACGTGTAGGTTTCGTGGCCTCTTGTAGCTTCCTTATTTTCTATGTTCTTCTTAAATGATTTAATAACATCCGATCACATCAAAAAGTCACACACAGGAGGAACACTAAATAGTGTGTTAACGATGCCATGACAAGGAGTTGAATTACAGGAAAATACTACATACATCCTCCCCCCCCTCCTTCCTGACTGCTGTGAAAGGTGAACGGTACTCGCATCCTAAAATTTTTCTGAGGTTCTTATGTAGATATGTTGTGTTTTAATAGAAAGAAAAAGACTTGTAAAACTTATAAAGTGTTCTATGATTCTGAATTCCTGCAGATCAAGTATTTACCTAGTTGAGCATACAAGGCCTGAAATACGAGGAGTTATGGGTATGTTTTAATAGAAAGAAAAAGACTTATAAAACTTGCAATAAATAGCTCTAGGATTCTGCAGTTCATGTATTTATCTATATAAAAAAAGTAAATACATGAACTGCAGAATCATAGAACATTTATAAAGTTTTACAAGTGTTTTTTTCTTCTATTAAACATACCATAACTACGTAGGAGTAGTCATATATTAGTTGAAAGTAGTTATAAAGTATCATAGTAGTTGAAACATACAGGGCCTGAATACACTACTCTGGTCCCGTCTCCGTATCTATCTAATTTCACTTCAATTAATACTACCATCACCTCTTCTCCTAGTTCTATTCCATACATCTATACTTCTATGTCATCTATGAGGGACACTAAACTTCTTTTCTGTTATTCAAACTTCTTCCTTTGTTAATCTTTCCTTGTGTCCCCTAAAATATCTAACCTCTTTTTCTCCTCTGAAATAGCACAGGTCTCTTCAGTCAGCTTCTATATACGTAATACAATTTTATAGACTGTACCAAAGTCTGTGTGTGTGTGTGTGTGTGTGTGTGTGTGTGTGATATACAGTAAAACCTCTCATATTCGGACTAATTGGCCAAAGGTGGTCCGAGTAATGCAAGGATCCGAATATGGGGGATTATATATGGGGGGGATATGTTAAAAAAAAAAAAAAAAAAAAAAAAAAAAAAAAATCTAGGTTGTATAGTATATAGCTAGTACGGATTCAAGCTGGAAAGCGTTTGATTTAATTAAAGAGGAAATAAGAGAAACTGGATCACAAATAGGGTGTGAAGGATTGGAATGGCTCGGTCGTCAGGTGTCAATGCGAATTATTGGGGTCTTTAAAAGGAGTCTGGATAAATTCATGATGGGGATAAAGGTGGATGTAGTAGTGTTAGGTAACAGAACACCAGTTAGGCTCACGGCCTCTTGTAGCCTCCTTTTTTTCTTAGTTTTTTTTCTTATGTTCTTATGTGTGGTGTGTGGTGTGTTGTGTGTGGTGTGTGGTGTTGTGTGTGTTTTATCTATTTTTTAGTAAAAATTTCCCGCCCCTCAAACCCACAACCACTCCTTTAAAACCCATTTCCCAAATACAAAGCCCCTCTAAAAAAACCACCACCACCACCGCCGTAATACAAACACCTTCATCAGTACAATCCCAACTAACCCCAAAATATCAAAAGGGAGCTATATAACCATTTTTAAGGCATTATAGGCATTTTAAAGGGGAAAACTAAAGGGGGGTAAGAACATTGTGGAAGGTTTTTTGGGGTACACTGGGTGGCACTTTCCCCCCCTCCCCCCCCCCCCCCCCTCTCCCTGGTTTTTCGATCAGCATTTCGCAAAGGGTTTAAAGGGGACCCCTGTCCCCTTCCCTTTCCCCCGTGCTCAAAAGGCCAACACCCCCAGTATATTTTTTGGGGATTCATGTACTATTAAACAAAATCGTATATACATGGTAACATGGGAATATTATAGAAATGTAAAATTATAGCTTTTTTTATATAGAAATTTTTTGCTCCATCTAATTAAATAAGTGAAGGGGGCAAGTAAAAGGTTTTAGGAGAAACGATAATTGTCAACCACGTTTAGTGAGGGAGCAGCGGTGTGTCGCTGCCTCGAGGGGCCTCGGAGAAGGCTGAGATTAGGTAGCGAGCGGGGGTGTATAGGGGCTCTTTTTTTACGATTTCGCCAAGGGGGTTTTTTTTTAAACTTAAATTTACTAACTACCAAAAAAAACCCCAAAATGGTTCTCTACATCCTCACGAAACCCCTAATATTCCCCACGAAACAGATTTATTGAAAAGTGTGTTTACTGGCAATTGACTATAAACAACCGTGAAGGGGTCTACCCGTGTATATTATTTGGTAAAGGAAAAAAACCAGAACTATATTGGTGGGGGGCGGTGGGACGAAAAACTGATCAGTGCTAAACAATTAATTACAATTTCTGTGAAAATGTGTTGGAAATAGTGAAATGTGAGGGGAGACGAGACTTTTGAAACGAAAAACGAAACTTTTGAACCGTGACCCCCCGTCACACATTCCATAATCGAACCACGAAGCGCCAACAATATGGATTATTGACGCTATCGTTTAATTTGACCACGATAAACGCAGACCACGATAGCCTCACAACAATTTTCACGCTGCCTCCCAGCTAACCATCACCGGCGGGCCTACGTAGGCGGGGTAGAGCGGCGAACGGGGGGCCCCCCGGCGGCAAATTTACCTTCGTCAGCCCTCCGGAGGGCCGCTGGTGTTTTTTCAGAGGGGGAAAATTTACTATGTTAAAAATTTAATGTACAGAATTTGAAGAATTGAATATTTCCATGTGTAAACTTTTTGAAACAACAGTTATATGATTATCTTGATGTAGTAATACATCAGTAGTGACAAGCAGCGGCAACTTGACGTCAATCCTCCGGAGGCCGCGGTTAGTGGGAAAATTCATTTCATTTTATATATATATATTTAAACACAGAAAATTATACATAGTATCTCAATATCGGTACCATCACTATTATTGGGGCCGTTCAAGCTATTAAAAATTGTTATAGAAGTTTTTATAATAGTTTATAGAAATTATCATATATCATTTTATTTAAAAATTTGCCCGCTTAATCAGGAACACCCCGAGATACATAGAAATAAAGATGAGATATACGTACATAGGAAGGAGTTTAAATGGAAAAAGGTTATCAGTTAGTTTATGGGGTGTAGTTACATATAAAAATAACATTTGATTATCCCAGCAAAGATTACGGGATAACACAAGGTCATATTTTCCCTTATTTCAATCATTTCCATCATATAATTATCAACACATTCACCCAAAACTCAATGGTACACCTAATAAGGGAATATGTAGAGATGAAGTTAAAAGGATAATATCATAATTTAGAATATAATATTTTGAAATAATTTCTCAGCTATCATTACACTAACTGCAGACGTACGATAGCCCTTACAAAGGGTTAAAAACACAAAAGGCCTTAAATTGTCACCCTTAACAGGCGGGTAACCCTAATGAGAAATAGTTATAACATGTTTTTGCTCCTTCATTATATCAAAATATGAATAAATAAAAAATTCAGTACAACACGTTTTTTTTAGGAATTCCTTGACGGAGCCTGGCGCTGTGTCTGAGTTTAAAATAATCAGTTACTTGGAAAACGCAACGAGTGGGTGGATGTTGTTATGCTGTTCGCCGCAACCTATATCCTTCTACATGGCTGTTCACGCCATCCCGTGTTCCCCGTACCACCAGCAGTAAACTAATAACGAAAATGTTTTTGTACTTATGAAATAAACAAGTCCGTAGCAATTATGATCCTAGCAATCTCCTTTTCATCGTATTACTGGATAACGGGCACAGGATATTTCTGGTTAAATTTTCTAAGCATATTGCATTATTTTAGTAATGTTTTATAAGTGTTGAACAGCCCATTTAGTCTATTAATCGGCTAATGGGTTGTGCAAAAACCCCTTTAAAACATTACTATATCTGCAATATACTTAGAAAGTTTAACCATAAATATTCCTCAATCAGTTAATATAACAGCGGAAAAATGGTCATATGCCCTACGGCGGGCCGCTGGGAGCGGCCCCCCGGTGAGCCTCTGAGCAAATCCCCAGCGGCCCTACGTCGTACATTTCCCGTCGGGCCGCCGGTAAACATACGGAGGGCCTCCGGGGGCCCTACGTCTTTGTGTTTGCGGGGCTGTACGTATGTGTCATGATGGTGGAAAGATGGTCACGATGGAGTCATGACAGCTGTAAGACTACACACGAATGGAAAACCCAACGGCCCATTTTGTCGTCACGATAGAGCTACGTAACCCGACTGTGCCATGACGGTGCCATGAACGTACCACGATAGCGTCAAGAGCCTCACAAGTGGGTGGATGTTGCCATGGTAAAGGAGAAGGAAGGTAAAGATGGGAGAAACCGGGTTGGGTACGTGTTGGTGATAGAGAAGGGGGGGAAACGGGGGAGGGGGTTGTAAAAAAGAAGGGGGTGTTGGTGGGGAAACGGGGGGGAGGAGAGTGGGGATGGAGAAGGCGTTGTGGTGTTGGTGGGGATATGTGTGGTTACAAGGGGGTGGGTGGCATCTTCACGGTTTAGGGAGTAGGGGGGTAGGAAGTAGGGGGAGGGTGGTGTCACCGCGTGATGGGAGTAGGGGGGTAGGGAGACGAGAGGGGGGGGTCCACCGCGTGGTGAGGGAGTATGGGGGTAGAGAGACGAGAGGGGGTTGTCACAATGAGGTGAGGGGAGGAGGGGGTAGGTAGTAGAGGGGGGGGTGGAGGTGAATGGGGGAAAGGGGGGGGAAGGCGGAAGGGGGGGAAAAAGGGGGGAAAGGTAGGGATGGACAGCGCACGTAACGGTTTCTTATCGTCACGATAGACATAAGACATCACCCGGTAGTGTCACGAAGCTGCTACATATATAACGATAGCGTCACGATAGACTTACGATAGCGCTGCGTTGGGTACAAACATCGGGGAGCTTCCCGATTTTTTAGTGCACGCACTAACTTTTCGTGGCCTCGGCCGAGCGCGTCACGAGCGTCACGATCGGTCACGATGGACCCATAACCAGGACCATGACGGCGCTGCGCATTGCATTGTTGGCGCGTTCGTGGTTTCGATTATGGAATGTGTGACGGGGGCTTTAAGAAAAAACGAAAGCCCACCTGAAACTCATGGTGAGTCTCGCAACAAAAAATCCGATTTCGCCTGTTTTCGAGAAAAAAGAAACGATGGTGTAATGGACATAAGTTAATGAGTGTTGAATGGGGAGTTTTCTAATAAGCTCACGCTCAAGCCTGTCTCTCAGGCTCTCACATCCTCAGCACTTTCAGGCTGAATGATCTATCATTTACCGTAAATTCTCTGTACGTCTTTGGGACATCAGAATTACCCTTCAATACAACAACTGAAACAGTTTCTTAATAAAAAATGTTAGTTTATCATTTTATTTGTCTGCACTTGGTGAAAATATTGGCAAAACAATTGAATATTTGAAAACTCAATCTTTAAAAATAGTCTTTTCATAAAAAAAAACACAAGTTCAAGCAGAATGAGGCTTCAGGAAATATCTACTTGTATGTAAGCATTCACTGAGTACCTGTTTTGGGTGTATATGTCTCTCTTGCGACGAACATTTAAACCAAGAAGTAATTTAAGTGCTTGGCACCTCAACGAACAGTCCGGGATGGAAGACAGTTGAGAGCGTTTGTTTACTATTTCCGTCTCGAAAGACGAGTCTCCTTTATGTGGGAAACGGTATGTGGGAGCGGATGCCACGAATATTCCAGTAGAGGATAGAGAGTGTGATGAGATAAGCGGGTGATAATAGTTAGGATGACAGTTTCTGGTATTGAGGAGTTAGGAGTATCAGAGATATGAGCTGTGAGGTAAGGAGCGGGTGCGCTGTGCTGAGTTCCTACCCGTGTGGTGTCTACAGGAAAGTGGATGATAACAAATCCTGCCGGCGGGATGGTTTTCTGTGATGCTGAACGCCACACTCTGTTTGGTTAAATGTTCGTCGCAAGACAGACAGACACACCCAAAACAGGTACTCAGTGAATGCTTACATACAAGTAGATATTTCCTGAAGCCTCATTCTGCTTGAACTTGCGTTTTTTTTATGAAAAGACGATTTTTAAAGATTGAGTTTTCAAATATTCAATTATTTTGCCAATATTTTCACCAAGTGCAGACAAATAAAATGATAAACTACATTTTTATTAAGAACTGTTTCAGTTGTTGTATTGAAGGGTAATTCTGATATGTCCCAAAGAAGTACAGGGAATTTACGGTAAATGATAGATCATTCAGCCTGAAAGTGCTGAGGATGTGAGATGCGCGAGGGACATCTGGCGGCTTAGCTTTGAAAACTCCCCATTGAGAACTACTTTCCTGCGACTAGTGCTCCTAGGGGAATTAAAGGTTACTCAGTCATTCATCTAACTTATTCACCGAAGACGGACAAGCAGCGAACACGAGGAGCCGATCGAAGAAGAGGTCCATCCAGCCAGCCAAGAACATCGCGAGAGCAGGCTACAATCAACAATTACGTAAGTAGTTACAAGCATTTAAGACGGCGTCACACTAGCACTTTTTCCGTCTAGTTTTTTCAGCAACTTTCTACAAACTAACAATTTTCTGACTGCAAAGTCTGCAAGCCGTCACACACACAGAATCGTTCGCCTGCATCACCAGTCAGCTGTTCGACTGTAAACAAACATGGTTCTTTGTGGTTTGTGGTTTAACCACTTTGTGGTTTAACCACTTTGTGGTTAAGATTATTTTTCATTAAAACCTATAAGGTTAGGTTATGTTTCATTAAAACCTATAAGGTTAGGTTAGGTTTCATTAAAATCTGGTTAGGTAGGTTTCATTAAGATATATAAGGTAAGGTTAGGTTTATTTATTTTTATTTTTTTTTCTTTATATTTTTCTTTGCGCAAAATAAAACTATCTCCATTACAACACGCACCTATTGTAGGCCAAGAAAAAATAGTCTTTGTCTCTGAAAACGACCGCGAAACTCTCGTCCATTATTACCGACGGTTATAATTACGTGCCTTGTAATGCATTAAGTTGTAGAACAATTTTTTTCATGACATCGTAAAAAAAAGTAAGCTGAAAGGCTTGTGGAGCCCGCCAACTTCTGCGGATTATGCACCCAAAAATATAGTTACCGAAATAGGAAATTTAGGTACTTATTACTTCTATTGCCGTTTCTTTAGCTGTGCTTTCCTGTGCCTGTATGTTTGTTTTTTGTGCAATGAATTTTCTAAATTCAGATAAGTGAGGTTAAGTTTTGGTTAGGTTAGGAGGCATTCATGATTCTTAACACCACTGTGTGTCAGGGTGTGTCTGGTGAGTTCAGAATGGGGTATAAAACCTTTTCCCACACTCTAGGCATTCATGGTTCTTACTTAACACCACTGTGTGTCAGGGTGTGTATGGTGAGGTCACTCTTTGTAGTAAATCTTTTCCCACACTCTAAACATTCATAATTCTTAACACCACTGTGTGTCAGGGTGTGTGTGGTGAGGTGACCCATTGTAGCAAATCTTTTCCCACACTCTAAACATTCATAATTCTTAACACCACTGTGTGTCAGGGTGTGTATGGTGAGGTGACCCATTGTAGCAAATCTTTTCCCACACTCTAAACATTCATAATTCTTAACACCACTGTGTGTCAGGGTGTGTGTGGTGAGGTCACTCTTTGTAGTAAATCTTTTCCCACACTCTAAACATTCATAATTCTTAACACCACTGTGTGTCAGGGTGTGTGAGGTGAGGTCACTCTTTGTAGTAAATCTTTCCCACACTCTAGGCATTCATGATTCTTAACACCACTGTGTGGTCAGGTGTGTTTGGTGAGCTGACTCTTCTAGCAAATCTTGTCCCACACTCTAAAACATTCACAATTCTTAACACCACTGTGTGTCAGGGTGTGTTCGGTGAGTTGACTCTTTGTAGTAAATCTTTTCAATCGAGTCATGCGAGAGACTGTTGGCTGTTATATAGAAACCGGCTTTTAAATGTATCTACATGGTACATAGTCACTTGAAAATTTTTATACTTTTAAACGTATTTAATATATGAATTTGCAAAAACTTACTGATTTATATCGAATATCTTTAAAGTAATCACTATGGATTTTGATTTGACTAAGAAAGTTGACTTCAACTTTCCATACAAAGACGATCACGAGCGACTGACTCAGACTGAGATTCAGATGGACTAACTAGTCAGAGCGAGAAAAAACCAACGGAGATCGACTAACTAGACGGAAAAAGTGCTAATGTGACGCCGCCGGTGTGACGACAAGCAGCGAAACGAGGAGCCGATCGAGAAGAGGTCCATCCAGCCAGCCAAGAACATCCGAGAGCAGGCTACAATCAACAATTACGTTAAGTAGTTACAAGCATTTAGCGAAAAACACTACAATTACACGTTATTATTTAATTACACAGACATGAGAAATTAAGTAAGATTTCATCTCGTGATAGGAAATCTTATCAGTGTAAAATTGTTACCCCTTTATAACGTTTTCTATTCTATGTAGGGAGGCTTCCTTGCGGGAAAAGAGGAAAACGGTACTTTTTAGCGGGACGTTAGTAAACTATAGTAGTCACCCCTTAGCCCGTTTTCTTTTCTATGTAGGGAGGCTTCCTTGCGGTAAAAGAGAAAACGGTACCTTTTTTTAGCGGGGGACGTTAATAAACAATAACTTGTCATCTATGGCAGGAAATTTCCTTAGAAATTATTTCTCAATATAGAATGTTCTTTTTGGTACTATCAGATGGAGACGTTTTGCGTATATAATTAATTAATTATAACTACGTTATAGTCTCATATAATTAATGCCAAACGCTAAGGAAAAGTTAGCAGAAAACGTAGATAATTTAACCTCAGACTGAATAATCTTACCTTGAGAAGCGGTAAACAATATTTCATGATGACTGCTACTATGCTACGCTACTGGTACTAATACTGGTACTAATACTACTACTACTACTACTACTGCTACTGGTGCTACTCCTACTACTAGTAGTACCGCTAACTTTACTCCTTTAACATCAACCCCAAATCAGCCAATGGCGAGTCTATCACAGGTTGGGCAGGCCAATGCTGGTCTTGCATTTCCTACTTCATTTAAGGTTTTACCCACAGAGGCATCCGTGCGACCATTTAGTGGAGACGAGGAAGGTTTTAGCGCTTATCAATTTCTCACTCTATGTGAGGATGTAATGAGTAACTCAGACGTTTGCAGGCCAGCAGACAAAATTGCTTTCATTTGTTCTAGACTGCAACCTGGTTCGAGAGCTCAACAATTAATGCAAGGCACGGCACTTTCTGCCCGGAAGATAGGGCAAAATTACGACAAATTCAGGGAGAATTTCCTAAGAGTTTTCAGTGGTGGGGCAGCAACCACCGTAGTGAAACAGGTAAGTCATGTAACTGATTCAATAATAACGAATTTGGCATCGCAAACTGTATGGAATGGGTCTATCGCGGCCAATACGTTAACGGATAACGGAGGGGTGCATCAAAATTCTAACGGAGGCAAATTGGTGTACTGCTACAGAAATTAGTATGGATAATATGTCCAAATTTCTGGAACTGTTGTTCTATATGCTACATGTCCAGGGGAAGGTGCGTCGTGCAGCTCTTGCTTTGCCCTTCAGTCCTAAGGACGAGTTAGTGGATTTCATAACGGCCTTAGACGGCAAGCTTATGGAGACAGTACACTCTACAGCTTTCACAGCCACCGTTGCAGGAGTAAATACTCCTATTCCAACACCGGACAATAACCCCTCCCGACCTTCTTATGCAGTGGCAGCTGCAAAAGAGGCAATCATTTGTCCCTACTGCAACAAGGTGGGACATATAGAAAAGAATGCCTCCGCAAGAGAGCAGAACAGCGAAAGGCATCGCCAGTGGGTGATAATCAAACTACAAACGCCACCCACGGCTCCGAGGGGATTCCTTCAAACAGGATTAAATCTTCCTTTTCCTTCCGGGGGAGGGGACAGCAGCCGAGGCACAGAATAAGTAGGAACTCCTACAACTGCGCGATCCACGGTACGGGTACTCACGATACCGACCATTGCTACCAGATAAGAGATGCTCGCGAAAACTATGAGTATAAGTGGGCTGCTGGGGGAGGTAAGTCGTCGGGGGAAGGCATGTGAGCCTCGTCGCACCATCCAGGTTAACTCAACACAACAGCGAGGGAGATTTTCCTTGCACAAGCACGGCGGATTTGTCGTTTTACCACAATATATATAGTGGCTGCCTGCCAACAAACAAACATCATGGCAATACTCACGAAGGTAAGCCATCAAAACCTTTCCCTGGCTGTGGACACTGGAGCTACTGTAAATGTACTCTCTGAAGAGTCGTATGAGGCTTTCAAGAGGAGTGCACGTGGTGGCCGGTGGCCGTTACCCCAGAGTGATTTGAATGTGAAGGGGGTCACAGGTTCATCTTTAAAAATAAAGGGAACAGTGATCTTACCTATTACTTTGAACAAAGGGGTTCCTCCGATTCGTATGGAGTTCTATGTAGCATCCAACTTTCAGCTCCCTGTAGACGGGCTGTTGGGTTTAGCTACGATGAAGTCTAATCGAATTGGGATGGATCCCAACTTAAATTTAATAAAAATTAAAGGGAAGCAGTTAAAGGCGATGGATTCTCCTATGTCTCTGACTCCCCTAAATGTCAAATCACTCAGAGGGAAGAGAGGCGATAAGCGAGGGCCACCGACTGGTGTAGTTCCCTTAATTCATGTCTCTAACGCTCGCGTGAATCTTACAGCGGGCTGGAAATTTGTGAAGGCCACGATTGTCGGTGACCACGAAATCCCCGATCGTATGGCGACACGTGTTCCAGTGGCGGTTCCTGATGCACCTATAGACAGTGAAGTATGTCTCGATGGTCCCAGTAAAGTAAAACGATTGGCCGTAGAGGCGACACTTAGCACTGTCGGCGCAGGACATGTCACATCAGCATTGGTTGTTAACACCACGGATGGAGTTTTCCTTGGGGAAGGGTTGGTGTATGATCGAAAGGTGGTACCTGAACCATTGGAGTTACCTACTGCTTGTGTTGCTACGGTGCAGAAGTCCGCCGTTGACATCGAGCAGGGTCTGGTACCAACCCTCAGTTCGCTTGTCAACGTCGTGGACTGCCCGGAGTTAAAGCACTCGCTCTTGGAACTCTTGGGTCAGTACCGAGATGTCATAACACTCCCCGGTGAAGCTCTTGGTGCTACCGATACAGCGGAGCATCACATTAAACTCGGTCCAGGGACCAAACCTGTCTACATACCTGCTTACAGGCTACCTCATAGCCAACGGGCTGTGGTAGAAACACATGTAGAGGAAATGTTAGAGCAAGGAGTTATTCAACACTCCTGCTCCCCCTAGGACTCCTTTGTTCCTTGTCCCGAAAAAGGATGGAACTTTCTGCCCAGTTATTGACTTTCGGCGAGTGAATCAGGTCTCAGAAGAAGACGGGTATCCATTACCAATCCTAAAAGATCTGCTCATGTCGTTAGGACCGGGTAATACAATTTTCAGTAGTTTGGACCTTTTGTCGGGGTACTGGCAGGTACCCATGGCAGAATCCTCCAGAGAGGTTACAGCGTTCAGTACGCCGGGAGGTCACTACGAATGGCTTCGGATGCCGTTTGGCTTGAAATCCGCGCCGCTTACTTTTCAGAGAATGATAAATACAATTTTTGATGGTATGATAGGTAACTCCATGTTCGCATACCTGGACGATATTATAATTGCTAGCAAAGACCATGAGTCTCACTTTAAAACTTTGGAGTCAGTTTTGCAGCGACTGTTGTCAGCTGGTCTCAAAGCCAAGTTCACCAAGTGTGAATTTTTTAAAGCTAAGATTAGCTTCTTAGGCCATACTGTCGACCGGGAGGCACTCCACACCATGGACGATAAGATATTGGCCGTCAAAAACTTTCCTCAACTCCAGAGTGTTGAGAATGCTAGATCCTTTTTGGGACTAGCGGGCCTTTACCACCGCCCCTTTATCAAAGATTTCCCCAGAAAGGCATCTCCCCTAAACCAGCTGTTAAGAAAAGATGTTATTTCGATGATGATCATTTCACTGGGATGCTCCTCAGGAACAAAGCTTCGAAGAGTTAAAACTTGCACTCGTGAACGCTCCTGTCTTGGCATTCCCAGATTTTACAGCTCCATTTGAGCTATGTACAGACACTTCGGCTAAGGGACTTGGGGCAGTACTAATGCAAAAAGATGAAAGAGGGAAGAACCGTGTAATCGCGTATGCGAGCAGAGTTCTTATCCCGGCGGAAGTAAATTATTCCGTTACACATCATGAGACCCTCGGAGTAATTTGGGCTCTCAAACATTTTAAAGACGTTATTTTTGGCTATCCAATAACTGTCTATACCGACCATGCAGCCGTTACTGAGTTATTCAATGGTAAGAATTTATCCGGTAGGCTTGCACGATGGTATCTGACGATCCAAGAGTTTAACCTAACCTTCAAATATTTGCCCGGATGTGCAAATGTGGTAGCGGACGCGTTATCGCGAAACGTTCTGGTGGTGGGTGCGGTCACGGGGCAAAATCCCGTGCCAAATTTTTCACTCTATGAATTGGGCGTTGAACAACGTAAACATGAAATGTGAGGGAAGGTCATCTATGCCTTAGAGTCTAGCAATGAGACCTCCTTACCGGCATTATCGGTGAATTACTCACAATTTTTCCTGTCGATTGACAAGGTACTGTGCCGACATTGGCCACAGAAAAGAGACCCAGTGGAACAATATGTTACACCTGACGTTTTTGTTCTGACGGTACTCAAAATTGTGCACGATGTGCCCATGGCTGGACATCCGGGACGTAATCGCACCCGAGCAGCCGCGAGGCGTGTGTATTTTTGGCCCATGATGCGTGTGGACATTGAAGAATATGTTGCCAGGTGTGTTTCTTGTGCCCAAAACAAAGGGACGACTCCAGGACCCGCTCCTATATTAGAATACCCACCACCTGAGCAACCATGGGACGTAGTTGCAATAGATCTTCTACAGTTACCCAAGAGTCATCACGGCTCACAATACCTTCTGGTGTGTGTAGATCACTTCTCAAGGTTTGTAGTCCTTGCACCGGTGAAGAATAAAACGGCTGCGACTGTAGCCCATGCATTAATAACTCATCTTTTCTGCCCTTATTCCACACCAAGAGTATTGCTCAGTGATAATGGAGCAGAGTTCCGTAATACATTGCTTATGGAGATTTGTACATTGTACAATATTAAGCAGACTTTCACGGTCGCATACCATCCAAGCTCTAATGGGCTGGCGGAGCGCGTTAACAGGAAGATCCTTGACGCGTTGAGACCTGTTGTAAACAGTTTGCACGACAATTGGGAAGATTGGTTACCCTACGTGTCGGCTTGCATTAATAGTTCAGTTTGCGAGTCTACGGGCAAGTCTCCTCACTACATACTTTATGGTACGGATAAACGGATGCCATATGACCTATTGGCCAAGCCCAATAAACCTGTGTATAACATAGATAACTATCTGGATCAACATTTGCATGTCTTTACTAATATACACAAAAAGGTCAAGGAAAGGCTACAAGCTTCTTGTGCCGAGATGATGGCACAACAACATAAGCATGCGGTTCCTATAACAATAAGAAAAGGGGATACCGTAATGGTTGAAAGTCCAAGTAGGAATTCTAAGTTGGCGCCGAAATTCTTGGGCCCGCACCTTGTTGTTGGTGAGAAGCATGGCAATAAGTTTGAAGTATTGGATCCACTTCTTCAAACTGTCCAAATAATTCATAGTGACAGTTTGAAGAAGACCAAAGCCCGGCGGGACTCGGCCTTTGCTGATTGTGCTTACCTACCTCCACGCACTTCCACTAACCCAATCACCACTAACGCCATGCACGGCTATAATCTACGACCTCGAGTCTAACTAATTTTCGCTATATGAAATGCATGTATTGCATGTTTAATCATTATAGGTCTTCGGAAGGATCGACTGACCTTCATGAAGCTAACCTATTAATCAGACTTTTTTTAACACAGTAGTCAGGACTACTATCATCTCTAGGTTTTTTAGTGGCTGACGATCTGTCTCTATGCATCTGGCCGACTAGGAGATCTAGTTACCACTTCACTATTTGCCTTCCTTCATATTTAAAGTGGCATATGTGAATTTGACTTTTTTTTTTTAAAGGTAGTCCAGCTGAAACATTGAATCAGATTCATGGGTATCAATAATATTGATGAGCAAACATAATGTGACTGTCGTTTGCCCTTACGGAACTTCCTATCAACGGCTTTCTGGTCACTATGTAAGTATTGGTTTTTGTTTTGCTTCCAAGAAGTTTATACAAGAAACGTCTCCACTGTTTCCGCTCAAATATCTTCAGAATTTACCATTCTCTAGGATATCTTTTGTTCCTAAAACCTTCTCTGACGAGTCGCAGTATCCCGCGGCTCTGGAGAACGCCTCTCCTGATTCCCCAAACCCCATTGTTTTCTTTCCCAGTGTCCTATAGCTACTTTGTTGTTGTGTTAAGCGAGCTATCACGTTAGGCAAGTATCTTTTACGTGGAAAAGTTCAATCTTCACAGGTCTGACAGGTATAGCACATTTTTAACATGGTTAGGTACATTTTCTTAGGCCGCGTGGGCGCGCCAGGTGCGTGACCGAGCAATGTCAAGGCATTATAGGCATTAGAAGGGTAGAAACGTATGAAGGGGTGTAAGAACATTGTGGAAGGTTTGGTGTGACACTTGCCCCCCCCCCCGGTCTCCGTGGTTTGTCGACTCAGCATTTGTCGCGAGGGTTTACAAGGAGACCTCTGTCCCCTCTCTTCCCTCTGCGCACGGCCACCACGACCAGTAGATTTTTAGATGTCATGTAGCTATTAAGCATATCGTATATACATGGTAACATGGTAGATATTTATAGAGAGTACTAATATTATATGCTTGTTTACTACTAGTAGAAACATTACTTGCTCCATGCTATTTAAGTAAGTGAAGGGAGCAGATGTATGTCTCAGGAGAAACGAGTAATTATCAACCGGCTCGAGGGAGGCAGCAGCGAGGTGTGTCGCTGCCTCGGGGAGCCTCGAGAGAAGGGCTGAGAGATAGGTAGCGTGCAGAGAGTGTATCAGGGACTCCTGTATTTACGTATTTCGCCAAGTGAATAGTCTAATTTAAATTATACGAACTACCAAAAGCCCAAAGTGTCTCTCTACATCCTCATGAAACCACTAATATTCCCCACTAAACAGATTGATTGGAACGTGTTACTGGACAAAAGACTCATCATCTAATCGTGAAGGCGAGTCTACCTGTGTGAATATTAGTTGCGTAAAGGGAAAAATCCAGAACAGCAGTATAATGAACAGGGCAAAGCCCAGGTAATCTCTTACTTTTCCAAAAAATTGAAACCAGTTGAAACGCGATACTCAGCAACAGATAGGGAAGCCCTAGGGATAGTTTTAGCATGCAGACAGTTTCATAATTTCCTGTGGGGAACCAAAGTTATCATCAGAACAGACCACCAACCGTTAGTGTTAGTCTTTAAACAACGAACCAAGTCACCTAGGATGAACAGGTGGATCCTAGAAATGAGACTATAGGTATCAAATAGAATATAAAGCAGGGAAAAAGAACACTGTAGCAGACCAGCTTAGTAGACCAATAAGAGTCATTCGATGTCAAGTAGAAGAGAGATGGTTAGGAAAAACTAAAGAAGAAATCAAGGAAATGCAACGAGAGGACCTCAGATGGAGAGAAATGATAAGAGTATCTAGAAGGAGGCAGAATACCCAGATCTAAATACCCCAGAAGTACTTTAGATCAATTTGTGATAGAAGGAGTTTTATATTTAACTAAACAGCAGTTAGATAACAGTGTACACTACTTATTAATTTTGCCTAGTGAACTGAAGCAAGCGGCCTTGGAATTAATTAATAATAAGGAATCAGGTCATTTAGGGCAGAGGAAGTCAATAAGTAAAGCAGGAAATTTTTATTGGCCCAACTTGAAAACGGATGTGAGAGAATATGTGAGGAACTGTTTAACATGTCAACAGCATAAGGGTAGTCGTGGACTCCAACAACAATGGCAGGAATTACCGTCAGTAAGTAAACCTCTAGAGAGGATAAGCATAGACATAACTGACATGGGAACGGGAGCCCCACGGATACCGCTATGTACTATTAACTATAATAGATTATTATAGTAGGTTTACTGTGTTTTATAAGTTAAGGACTAGGATGACCGAGGAAGTATGTAAGAATTTTAGGGAATATATTAGTGTATTTGGAGCACCACATACATTGTTGTTAGATAATGCTAAGGAGTTTACGTCACAGCAATTTAAAGAGTTGTGTGATTCATGTGAAATACAGTTAGGATACACCACGCCTTATCATCCACAAGGTAATAGTATCTCTGAAAGGATGCACCGAACAATGAAAACAATTCTCTCAAACCTGTGCAAGGGTTATCCCAATAGATGGCCCAGTTATCTCTTAGAAACCCAAAGAGTGTTGAATAGTGCAGTGCATGAGACAATGGGTACCCAACCTTTCTATGCTTTCTTTTCCAGATACGCTCCAAGGTTGATTAGTGTGAAGTTACCACAAATTGACTCAGAGGAGGAAACAACAGTGGCACACGAAATCATTAAGAGAACAAATTTGGAGAGAGGTAGAAAATGGCGGGAGAAAGCTAATGTGAAAAGGAAAAATGAGAGGTTGGAAAAAGACAAATTGGCGTGGGTGAAAAGAGAACGCTTTGAGCAGGGCACCAACAGAAAACTCTCGGTTAAGTGGTTGGGACCGTACAAAATAGTGGAAGTATTGAGAGATGGGGGTGCATATGTGTTAGAAAATATATTTGACGGCAAACTTGTACAGAGAGCGGCCGAACAAATTAAGCAATATATAGGACAAGATGGCTGGCTGGCTGTTGGAACCAGCAGAAATAGTAATAGTTGAGGAAGAACTTGAACAACCACCACCTAGAGAGAGGAGACCAGTGAGGAGATACGTTGAAGAATGTTAATGACAGATGGTAAAAGCCATCTCTAGAGAAAGAGGTATTTTGATGAAGGTCCCCTAGAAAGACTTGTAAAGGTTAGAAAACTTGCTTTAGAGTGTACACAGATTACACTGAACACTAAACCCGCAAAGGATGTCGTTAGACCTGAGGATGTGCTTGGCTCTGAGCTTTGCTCGTTGGGTGATTGACGAAGGAGTATGTATGCCTCAATAAGGAGGTGAGCCTTATCCCAAGTTGCAGAGGGTATGGAGTAAATCCGGTCGTGATTTCTCCCTACGCGCCTATGTATGCCTAGGTTTAGTGGGGTAAAAGAATAACCATTATAGACTAGAGGGATGAGTCCAGTCGCGACTCTATATGGCTTTGGCCTAGACAAATAAGAGAGGAAGTGAGAAGGTTCTCATTTCAAGGGAGTAAAGTCATTACATTAATTATGTATTCCCCAAACTGGTTAAATCTGCTCTTGGTGAGGGAGATGAAGAAGTTAAGAATGCATTACTATTCAATTATTGTGTTTGTAAAGTTCATTGGAAGAATTGTATTGTCCAGCTTAGGTATATTTGTTTGTGGGTGGATAGAAGACCCTATGTGAATTTAAAAGGAAGAGGAGTCATGATTTGGTGTTGTGTATATGTTATTATATTTTTTATATACTTAGTTAGATATCTGGTAGGATGCGTGATGAAGGACTGAGGAACAAGGAACATTTTTTTGGGGGGAAGAAGCCATGTAACGCGAGAAAATGGGTTGAACCTTTTGACTCATGATTGACGAAGAGTTTACGTTGAGTGGGGGGGGGGAGTAAAGTACAGGAGAACCTCGTTTATCCGGCACCCTCGGGGGGGGAGCGCATGCCGGATAACTCATTTTGCCGTTGTTTTGAGAGTTACTCTTATGGAATCGCCCAAAATCCCAATAAATACTGTGCTTTCTGGAGGTTGTTGTTGTTGTTGTTTTAGGGCTGCGAGGATCCTTCGGTGAACACTATGAGCCCTGGTGATGTCCTATGATGCTATCACAGGCGCGGTAGTTGACCTGTCTTCCTCAGGAAGGCACAGGTGAGGCGGATGACGGTGTGTTGCCGAGAGGGGGGAACGCCAGCCGCCGCCAGCAGGGTGGGCAGGTCAAAGGTAGTGACGTTCAGGGCGAGGAGTTGAGACTGTAGCACTACACGGTGTGAGTGGAAGTGCAGACACTGCAGCAGAAAGTGTTCAATAGTCTCCGGAAAATTCATGCACCAAGGGCAGTGGGGGTCAGGGGACAGACGGAGGCGATGCAGGTGAGCTGTGAGTGTCGTGTGCCCCAGGCGGAGGCGGGTGAGAGTGACATCCAGGACGCGGGACGTTTTCCGTATCCACGGCTGGGGGGAAGAGTCACTGCGGTATTGGCCCATGGAGGTGATGCGGAGGGCATCGCCGAGTGTGTTATTCCAGGTGGAGCGGCAGACCCGGGGGATCAGGCGTTTGGCCGCGGAGAGCGGCAGAGGGAAGGGTGTCGTGTTTACATCTGTTAAGGCCATCCTGGCAGCAGAATCAGCCACCTCGTTGCCTGGGATACCAGCGTGGGAGGGAACGCACTGGAAGGCGATCTCCCACCCCTCGTTGGTAAGGTGAAGGGCCCTCTGGATGGTGTGGACGAGGGACGTAGAGGATCGTGGATGACGGGAGAGGAGGAGGTAGAGTGAGGAGAGAGAGTCTGTGTAGACCACAGCCTTGCCCAACTAAATTTCTGCCGATTTTCTCAGTTTTTGAAATAATTATACTTAATTAATGCCTGGGTCGATTAGTGCCGTTGTTTTGAGGCTGCCGTTGTTTTAAATGCCGGTTAAATGAGGTTCTCCTGTAATATATAAATGTCGAGTAATTAAATGCTCATCATTTTCCTTCACTCTTCAGTTCTGAATAACTATATATATTTTCCGACAATACTTTTGTGCCGGCGGTAGCTGGTGACGTCAGCAGGCAAGTCGAGCAAGGAGGGAGGTGGCCATATTAGTTCTTTCGGTCCACGTCTACAGCTGTGGTAACACGTGTGGGGAGTTGTGGCTATCAACCCTGTTAAAGGTGTGTGTGAGGAAGTGTATTGGTGGAGATGTAGAGGGGATTGATTATTTATCTGTAATAGCTTGAATGCTCATAGCCATATGTTATTTATAGGGTTTGGGAGTGTGGTGGAGCTGACGGGGGAGCAGCTGTGAGCTGGGGGGAGCTGACATGGGTGAGCAGCTGTGAGCTGAATGGATGACCCTGGACACACCAATGGATATAGCTAAGGCCATGTTTTCATAGCTGGAGTGTGTGTGTATAGAAGTTGCACAGTGTTTCAGTGTGACAGGAAGTTACACAGTGATTCAGTGTGACAGGAAGTTACACAGTGATTCAGTGTGACAGGAAGTTACACAGTGATTCAGTGTGACAGGAAGTTACACAGTGATTCAGTGTGACAGGAAGTTACACAGTGATTCAGTGTGACAGGAAGTTACACAGTGATTTAAGGAAGGAGTTATAGGGTTTTGGTTAAGCACGAGCTGAGAGTCGCGTCGTGTCGATGTTCATATTGTTAAGTATATTTATTTGTTGAATAACCTTAGGTTAAGGAGGGAAGTGATTACTGGTGAATCAGTAGGTGATAATATACTGAAATTCTGTTAACGAGTTGTTTATTCAGACCCATTAGTACTCACATATTCTCTTAATCTTTTATTTTTTTCCCACTTATTGTGGGTGGTGGCAGCGTAACAGCCAGGATTGTGGAGCAATTAACGACAATCGAGTTAACGTCAAAGCTATATAAAGGGGGGCGCTACACATTCATGGTTCTTAACAGGTGCTGTGTGTCAGGGTGTGTCTGGTGAGGTGACTCTTTGTACTAAATTTTTTCCCCCACTCTAGGCATTCATGGTTTTTGACACCACTACTGTGTCTCACGCTGTGTCTGGTGAGGTTATCCTTTCTAGCAAATCTTTTCCCACACTCTAAACATTCATAATTCTTGACACCACTGTGTGTCAGGGTGTGTGAGCTGAGTTCACTCTTTGTAGTAAATCTTTTCCCACACTCTAAACATTCATGGTTCTTGACACCTCTGTGTTTCAGGGTGTGTGTGGTGAGGTCACTCTTTTGAGTATATCTTTTCCCACACTCTAAACATTCATGGTTCTTAACACCACTGTGTGTCACGCTGTGTTCGGTGAGGGAACTCTTTCTAGCAAATCTTTTCCCACACTCTAAACATTCGTAATTCTTAACACCACTGTGTGTCAGGGTGTGTGATGTGAGAAGACTCTTTGTAGTAAATCTTTTCCCACACTCTAAACATTCGTAATTCCTAACACCACTGTGTGTCATGCTGTGTATGGTGAGTTCTCTCTTTGTAATAAATCTTTTCCCACACTCTAAACATTCATGGTTTTTGACACCACCGTGTGTCAGGGTGTGTTTGATGAGCACACGCTTTGTAGTAAATCTTTTCCCACACTCTAAACATTCATAATTCTTAACACCACTGTGTTTCAGGGTGTGCCAGGTCAGGTGACTCTTTGTAATAAATCTTTTCCCACACTCTAAACATTCATGGTTCTTAACACCACTGTGTATCAGGGTGTGTGTGGTGAGATAACCCTTTGTAGTAAATCTTTTCCCACACTCTAAACATTCATAATTCTTAACACCACTGTGCGTCATGGAATGTTTCTCAAGCTGACTCTTGTATTTGAATGTTTTGTCACACTGCTGACACTTCAGCTCACTGTGTGCCTTGTGGCCTGAGCTGCCTGCCTCCAGGTGATTCTTGCCATCACACCTGTGCCTCCCCACCCCTGAGGCAGACTGATCCTCCTGCTCCCGGCCACTCATGCTGCTGCCCGGCCCCACAGCCTCCACCGCAGCAAGACTCCTGCCAACACACGCGACGGCCGGTCCTGCGGGAACCCTCTGGGATGCCGGAGCGAGCCGAGTCTTGGACTGTGACCTCAGCACCTGCAACAGTGGTGACAGTCAGCACACAGAGAGCCATGCGCTGCCCTGACACTCTGCTCCTGCCTGCGGGGCCCACACCCTGCTTCCTGCCTCACTCACACCACACTTGGCAAGGCCTCCTCTCCCGCCTCCTCCAAGCTGCCAAACATTATAAATCCGCCAAAAAGTTGTGTTGGGACAGATTGCATAGAGGGGACAAGGTTAGCAGGAGACGTGCATCACAAAATATTAGTCCTTCATAAGGCAGGGAGTGAGCTATGGCTGTGGGCGATAACACGCTGTCATTAAAACCTAAACCTAAAACCTAAAACCTCCAACCTCCAACTGAGCAGCTTCACACCACTGGGTTACAGGCAGTGGATGCCGATCCTCCCACTGACGAAACCGCACCCTCTCTTGACGAAGTCAGAGAGGCTGTAGCAAAGTTGAAGGGTGGAAAGGCAGCTGGTGTTTGTAATATTAGTGCGGAGCTCCTCAAAGCTGGGGGTGAGGCCATGATCCGCGGGTTGCATGCTGTCCTGACTGCCGTGTGGCAATCAGGTACCATTCCTCCTGACTGGAAAAGGGGGCTGGTCGTCCCTATCTGGAGAGGGAAAGGGGACCGTCAGGACTGCAACAATTACCGCGGTATTACACTGCTCAGCGTACCAGGTAAGGTGCTTACCCATCTATTGCTGACACGAATTCGCAGTCATCTGGTGAAGCATCAGAGACCTCAGCAGTCTGGGTTCACGCCTGGTAAGTCAACAACGGACCGTATCCTAGCGCTTCGTGTCCTGGTGGAACGCCGACGTGAGTTTCGACAGGGAATGCTTGCAGCCTATGTTGATCTCAAGAAGGCGTTTGACTCAGTGCATCGTGAGTCACTCTGGGATCTTCTGCGACTTCGAGGGATTCCTGCAAGGACTATTGGTTTGATAACTGGTCTGTATTCTGAGACTGAGAGTGCTGTGAAGCGTGGGGTAGGTGTATCCAGCTTCTTTCCTGTGAATATAGGAGTGAGGCAAGGGTGCATCCTTGCCCCATCACTTTTCAACGCTTGTATGGACTGGGTATTGGACAAGGTTGTAGATCAAAGTGATTGTGGAGCATCCGTCGGCAACACCAAGATCACTGATCTTGTTTTTGCCGATGATGCAGTAATCTTTGCTGAGTCGCTGGAGGTCCTGGTGATGGCTCTCGAGGCGCTGCACGAGGAGGCAAAGCCTTTGGGACTTGAGGTCTCCTGGCTCAAGACCAAGGTCCAGGTGTTTGGAGACTTACTAGATGAAGCAGTACATACAGTCTGTTCATGCGTGTGGCGAGGACATTGAGATCTTGGAAAGTTTTACATACCTTGGTAGCGCAGTCCATAATGACGGCGGGTCACGTCAAGAAGCCTTACGGCGGATTGGCATAGCCCACGGTGTTATGGACTCGCTCAGCGGGAGTATTTGGCATTGTCGGTACCTGTGCAGGAGGACAAAGATCCGGATCTTCAAGTCGCTTGTGATCCCTGTCTTACTCTATGGTTGTGAGACATGGACACTAAATAGTGACTTGAAGAGACGAATCAATGCCTTTGGTAATAAGTGTCTTCGCAGAATCATGGGGTATTGCTGGGATGATTACGTGTCAAATCAGCGATTGCACCATGAGACTGAATCGAGGCCTATTACCTGCATAGTCCGTCAGCGCCAACTTCGGCTATATGGGCATGTGGCACGCTACCCTGAAACCGATCCTTCCCATCGGGTTGTATCTGTAAGAGACAATCCGGCGTGGAGGAGGCCAAGGGGGCGCCCACAAGGCTCGTGGCTGGGGCAAGTTGATGTTTCTTGTCGAGAGCTGCTTGGTATGGGAAAGGAGCCTGCATGGGAACTCGCGCGTGGTGACCCCCGGGAGTGGCGTCATAGGGTGGGCGAGGCGACGCGCCCCCCGGCGTATGCCCCTAATGATTGATTGATTGATTAAAACCTATAAGGTTAGGTTAGATATACTTAGTGGTTAAGGTTAGGTTAGAGGTTAGGCATTGTTGTGACATGAAGTGATAAGTGAGTAGTACATGAATCCATGAGAACACTTGCCTGCCGACCACTAATAGTGACTGTGGTCGCAGCCTGTGCAAGACCCTGAGGAACATTGGTGAATGGTGACTGTAGCCAAAACATGAGATTGATTGATTTAATGCTAAAAAGGGAAAATGTGCCAGCCATCAGAGGTGATATGGCACTATGGCAAAGCATAATGAAGGGGAGGGGTCACAGAGAAAGAGTGAAAAGGTGAGGGAAGGGGAAAGGAATGGAACGTTATTGCAGTAGGGTTAGATCAGAGGAAGGATGTGTATTTGTTGGGGGAAGGAGATCATAAATTGGGAAATGGGTCAGGGGGGTGAGTAAGGAAAGTTTCTGCGAGGGCTGAACACTGTTGCTACTGAGCCTGATGAACATAAGAACATAAGAAAGTAAGGAAGCTACAAGAGGCCGTGATGAGGGTCTGAACTTACTGCAGATTCCTCAGAGGGAAGTGAAGTGTTGTCAGCTGTGCTGCTCTCACTGTCAGATGCGCTGCTCTCACTGTCAGCTGCACTCCTGTCACGGTCAGCTGTGCTCCTGTCACTGGCCAAGGCATCCTCTTCAGGGGTCCCAGAGGTCAGTACAGCAGCAGTGTGTAGAGTGTGGGCAGCAGCATGGCCTTGTGCTAGATCTAAGGAACAAGCTTGGTTATAAGCACTTTGTAGGTCCAGAGTGTTATTCTCCAAGAGGCGCTGACGGATCAGTGGCGAGGCCATGCCATTAATGAAGGCGTCGCGAATCAATTCTACACGGTACTGTTCCGCACTCACATCTTTTAGGCTGCAATCCTTACTTAACCTCCCCAGGTCTCTCATAAATTCACCTAATGATTCCCCCGGCTTCTGTTGCCTGGTTGTAAGTAAGTGTCGAGCAAACATTTCATTGGGAGTCTTAACATACAACTTCTGTAAAGTAGTTATAGCTGTATCAAAGTCGTCACACTCTTCAATGTATTCAAACACGTTCGTGGTGACAGAGTTTACTAGAGTTGTGAATTTGTTTGCTGCCTCACTCCCGCCCTGTTCAAGAAAGTTTGTGAATGTTCTGTGCCAGTGTCGCCACTCCTCAGCAGCTGTTAAAGAGCTGGGGTCCACATCTAGGCGTGCAGGCGGCAGCACAACCTTGGCCATACTTGTTGTTGATCCGTTCAGTCAAGTGTTGTGACGGGAACAAACTTGCCTGTGTTCTAGGGTACAGTCTGGAACAAAACATAACACGTCTTAGTGACACAGCAGCTACTGTAGGGTGAAATAGGGTGATAAAAGGGTGAAATAGGGTTATATAAGGGTAAATAGGGTTATATAAGGGTAAATAGGGTGTTGAAAGTGTGAAATAGGGTTATATAAGGGTAAATAGGGTTATATAAGGGTAAATAGGGTGATAAAAGGGTGAAATAGGGTTACCGTACAATGGGGCAATTGAGGCCACATGGGGCAATCGAGAAATAAAGGGGTAATTGAGAACAGACTATACTGCGGTGTTATTACTAAGGCTATGATATATTTTTAATGTTCAGTGTGATCACCAATGATGTGTCCACTTGCAGTAAGCATATCAACTTGGTTGTGTGAAATTTAACTAATTATGTATTAATATTTCAAAATTGCTTTTTTAGATACTTTTTACAGACTAACTACTAAGGTCTATAACGCAGTGTCGATTTAAATGACAAACCTGCTATTCTGATACTGGATCCTAGAATCTTTCTGCAACACTGAATAATCCACTTAACAGGTAAGTTGATTAGTGTTCAAAAGATTGAACAATTACTAGAGAAACAATTGACAACACAAGGTGGGGCAATTGAGAACAAAAGGCGGGGGCAATTCGACTTATCACGGTTAGCAGTTCATGGACCAAGCCACCAGATGTCGTTAGTGTTTTTCTCCCAAAAGGTGGACAACCATAAATCTCTCAATATATGAATATTTTTCTATATCCTTTTGATCAGTGTATTTTACTCTTTCTTTTTCTATATGTTGGGTAATATATATATAATCTTTTGAATGATCCGGTACGATAACTTGGGGGCCATTCGTCTGTTTATTTCTTGGTGAGCGCGTTCGTCGTGAGATGTTTTCGGTACATACTTCCCTCATTTTTTATTGTATCAGGTAACAACATTCTATGTATTTGTATAAGTAGCTCTTCACATTGAGTTTTATCAAATGAGGGTAATTTCTTCATTTTAACAACACAGTGTGCAGTAGCTATTACTTGTACCGAAATATACATTCTTCGTCATCACCACCAACAACAGAACGCATGGAACGGCGGAGCGATCTCACCAGGCTACCAACAACAACACTTGGTAGCTACATCTCACAAATACGCACTGAAACACTGCTCCCTGGGTGAATATTTGTTTGACAATGTATACCAGTTGTGATCCTGGGTAAAACATGGTGGCAACATTGAATGTAGAGTAGTAATTAAAGTAGAACATAGAACATTTCAAGCGAATTCCCCTTGCCTAGAACATCTTCCTACCCGTATACTGAAATGATCCCTAGGCGAATAGTTGTTTGACAATATAGTAGTAGTACACGTATACCAATTCGATCTTGGGTAGAACGTATATATTGTCAAACAACTATTCACCATGCAGAGAGCAGTGTTTCAGTATAAGGGGAGGGTACGTAGTGTTCTAGGCAAGGGTACATTCGCTTGAAATGTTCTATGTTCTACGTTAATTACTACTCTACATTCAATGTTTCCACCACGTTTTACCCAGGATTACAATTGGTATACATTGTCAAACAAATATTCACCCAGGGAGAAGTGTTTCAGTATACGGGTAGGTAGTATTCTAGGCAAGGGTACATTCGTTTGAAATGTTCTAATGTTCTACTTTGATTACTACTCTACATTCAATGTTTCCACCACGTTTTACCCAGGATCACAATTGGTATACATGTCAAACAAATATTCACCAGGGAGCAGTGTTTCAGTGCGTATTTGTGAGGTCAACCCTACTCAACTACACCTACTCAACAACGGCAACGTGTTCTTCCCAGGATCAACAGACTTGTAGTCTATTAATCCTGTTCTCCCATCATTTCAACGTGAAACCACGGGACTTAGACAATCACAAGAGAAAATTGTGAAGTATGGAGTCAATAGCGTGTGAGAAATGGACAGTATCGCTGCTGAAAACAGTACTTGAGAGACAGAGCAGTACCTCATTCGGGCTTACTGTAAAGAGAAGCTCGAAAAAACTAGTAAAAAAACTCTCATGAAAATCCTCTTTAGTGGATCAAGTCGAGCCAACAGAGGGGAGAAAGTGTTAGTGAATAAAGAAGGACGATCACTGTTAACGAGATGTCGTGGTCTTTCCAGACCCCCATTTATTAACAGGGGGGATGATAACCTCACCAAAATACCATCCATAACCTCAGCATGTTGCCTAATAAAACCTCAGGGAACAAGAAAGGATGGCCTGCCAACGGCTAGAAAACTTTGAAAATGAAAGAGGCTATCAATTATGCAATGACAACCACATAAACACAGTGAAAAAATAAAACCACATGATGGAATATGCCCTATATTAGAGCTAAATGTATCAGACAGACTGCACAGAAGGAGTCTCCCTATTGTGTTTGGTTTCTTGCTACAAACAGAGGAAATTTTGAAGCCAGTGGATGTCAGTGCATAGGGTAAGTTGAATTTTACATTTGTTTTAAGTATTTGTATGACTACCTATGGTAATTGAAATGTTCTTAATGAGATGTATTCCACATATTCCAAAAAATAACCAAACTTTTAAAGGGTTTAAAAAATTTAACCAAGTAAATATTTGAGTAAGGACATCAAAGGTAATAATGTATTTTATGACTTTTTGCAAGATTTTCAGACGATATATATTTTTTTCGATTAATATGTGATGCTTTCCCCTAATGGAGATATTTTTTTTCCTGTGTAAACCTCAAAAAAGTGTGTTGTCGCGATTGAGAAAGTGAGGGGACAAATTTTACAAATACACTTCTTAGACGTTTTGACTGGAAAAACATTCTCCTTTTGTAAAAGCATCAAATAATAACCTAATCTAATCAATCCCACGTAGACACAAAAGGTATACAAGTAAAAAGCCTTTTTTAAAACTACTTTATTTTTAAATAAAGTAAAAAACAGATTTAATCTAATCAGACATGCAATTGGACCCCATTGGACGATGCATGCGTAATTTTACCACACTCTACTGAGCGTTTGTTGAGGACATAAGGAATGTTTATTATAATGTAGTAGATGAAGTATGTAGGCTCCTCTGGTAAAAACTGGACATATAAATCAATATATAAGACATCAGTAAGGAATATATTTGTGTCAAATTTATGAGGGTGACACAAAGCAAAGTTAATATAATGCCCATATAATATATGGTAACATATTTTCAGAGATGAGGAAGCTCCCAAACATGTTGTGGCATTAATGTATCCCTGTGGCCAACTTTGTACACAGAAATGAAGTCAGTCTTTCCATCCAGCGGGCCAACACCTACAGATTTACTTTGTACCTGGGACAAGCCACACAAGTCTTCAGAGCCTTTGAGGATTTATCACACTGATGGAAGGTTCGTACATTCCATTAAGTGATGGATAACCATTTGTAGGCCACGCTTTGCTGTTATTACAGAAAATTTTGATATAGTATATTATAATACAATATTATAGGATGATTTTTTCCCCTTTTTGCACTGGGGATCAGATATCATTTATACATGTATAACATCCAAAATATATATAATGATATACTGCGGGGTCATGCCTTGAAAACTTCTGCGGGCCCTGGAGTGCACGGAGAGGCCCGGGACAGCAAAAAGGTGCTCATAAATTGAGTTGTCACTACTCTCTTTATAAAGGTGTGAAGCGGGTATCACACGAGGCATTTGGCGGACTGTTTCGTTGAACCAAACAAGCATTTGGCTTGACCTGTTTGACAAAAAAACATCTGACACGTTTGGGCCAACCGCTTCACCCAACAATAACATAAACCATAACAAACAAAGATGAAAGCGTTTACAGTGGGAGGCGCGGAGATTGTTGTTAATGTTTTAACTTTAGAGGCATATATATATGTAGCTATTGGTGATGAAAAGGGAGGAGGTGATTGTTAGAAGAGAACGGCGACATATGAAGACGCGTTCATGTGGGCTAAATGGGTTATAGTAGACGAGAAATTTGCGGTCGCTACCACCGTTACCACTTAACAGAATATTTTTTGTTTAGTATAATGTGCAGTTTTTATTCATTTCTGCATGCGTAACCTTTAAAAACATATACATATTAAAGAAAGTACATAGAGTTGTCTAATAATGCATAGACACACCCCGACCTCCCTCCCACCAACCCCCACCCCTTAGGGGGTTTTAGGTTAAGTTTCGGTTATGTTAATATTTTCGTCAGGGGGTCGAAGGGTCGGAGCCCCTCCCTTTTAGAACCTGCGGGCGGGCGCACAGTTGTTTTCGTATAATTCCGTCACTCCCTGGTTTCCGAGACACTGACTATTATTTCCTGGCCAAGTTTTAGGGGCTTTTTCTGATGAAGATACTTGTTTTCAATGGAAATGTGCAACTTTTTGTATAATTCACCAAAACCAAATTCATCGAACATGTTCGGCTAAATGACCCTCAAAGTTCGACAAAAACAGTCCAAGCAAATGGGAAGTTCGACGAAACAGTCCGACGAAACGCACCGTGTGATAGCCGCTTAACGCGGGGAAAGTGAGTCAGTCCTGTGATCACGAGTGACGGAAAGTTGGTAGTGTAAAGTAATATAATACCGTTTGATAAATAGTAATTTTTTTCATCCTGTCCCAAATAATGTTTTGCATTGATTTAGGTTATGTTTCCCAAACAAAAAGAAATTTTATGTGCAGACATGACACTAGCAGCCCACGGCCGACTGTTCCTCATCCAAATCCATGTACAAGGCATGTGGTGTTCGGATCAGCATACCAAGATGGGGAAACATGGACAACGACTTCCGGGCTTTACTGAAGGAGACGAAGCCGTACATTGCAGCAATGTATAAAACCCATTCCAGCAACAAATTTATCACTCTCCCAGATTTGGCACACATTTTTCAGAGAGAAACAGTGTACATCATTTATAGTCGATTTATCTCAGCACTTCACTGATACCATCAGGGAAAACATTAAAAAGTTTACCAAGGCTCAAGCCAAGTGTTCTCTAGGGAAAAAAAACAAAGAGTTGGACCCTTAACATCAACAACCTCCCCCTGGCGCTCTTTAAAAGCAGGGATTGTAGTGACAATTATGTTGTGGATTCAATCATGGGGCAGTCCAAATTCAGTGGAAACAGTGCTATGAATAGGAAAAAGAAGTGAACCTTTTGTGAAAAAAACTATACTATAAAAACATGAAACATAAGCATGAATCCTAAAGGTATCAGAAACGGCTTATTCTTTTGGAAACAAATCCAATTTTAAGAGTAAGCCCAGATGGTGTCGTCAAGTGCAAATGTTGTGGCACTGGACTTTTAGAAATTAAGTGCCCTTACAGCACACATACAAATTCCCTTACAGGAGAGAGGTTGCTCGAGGGGGAAATACCATGTTGTTTTGGGTAATGATGGCAAAGTACACCTCAAGAAGTCATCGGGCATGGTACACTCAATTTACAAGCCCATCTTGGGGTGACAGGTTACCCATGGTGTGACTTTGTTTTATTCACAAAAAGGAAAACCCTGTTAACCATTGAAGGAAATACTTTGACAAAAGCAGATTTGAAGCCGATGTTACAAAGGCTATGTTTTTTTATGAAAAATTTATTTACCAGAGGTTGTTTGATCGTAATACAAGTTCTGGTAATTAAGAGAAGGGAAAAACCTCTGTGGTGATGATGATGATGATGAGTTGGGAGTGTTGATGTGATGCAATTCTTAGGCCCGTACCAAGAGTCATGATGAAGGTCGAGCGACGAACGTCGAATGACCGAGGAATGTTACCATAAAAGGGATATTTTTTGGAACGAAGACCCAGCTTCTGGTCGAACCCCCGTGTCTTCGCGCTGCTCTTCTTTCCGAAAAATATCCCTTTTATGGTAACATTCCTCGGTCATTCGACGTTCGTCCCCTCGACCTTAATCAGGGACTTTTGCCTGGACCCTCATCATGAATCATGTCATTCGTCGTTGACTTTCATCATGACTCTTGTACGGGCCTTAGTGATGATTTGCGGTAATGGTATCTTTGTGATAGAGTTGGGCTGTGTTGATGTAATAGTATTCTTTGTGATAGAGTTGGGGCTGTTTGATGTAATAGTATTTTTTGTGATAGAGTTGGGGCTGTGTTGATGTAATAGTATTTTTTGTGATAGAGTTGGGGTGTGTTGATGTAATAGTATTCTTGTGATAGAGTTGGGGCTGTTTTGATGTAATAGTATTCATTGTGATAGAGTGGGGCTGTGTTGATGTAATGGTATTCTCTGTGATAAGAGTTGGGGCTGTGTGATGTAATGGTTTTTCTTTGTGATAAGATTTGGGGCTGTGTTGAGAAATGGTATTTTTTGTGATAAGAGTTGGGCTGTGTTGATGTAATGGTTTCTTTGGATAGAGTTGGGGCGTGTTGATGAAAAATGGTATTCTTTGTGATAGAGTTGGGGCTGTGTTGATGTAATGGTATTCTTTGTGATAAGAGTTGGGGCTGTGTTGATGTAATAGTATTTTTTGTGATAGAGTTGGGGCTGTGTTGATGTAATGGTATTCTTTGTGATAGATTTGGGGCTGTGTTGATGTAATGGTATTCTTAGTGATGAATGGAAGTGAAAAGATGGTGGTTGTAGTTTATAAGTATGTCAATTCCACTCATCAGAGCTAAGTAGAGTATACATTATATATTATAATGTTTATTAAAGAAAACAAAAATTACTTTTGGGCCTTTTACTTCTTCATAGTACAGGGAAGTTGCGAAGATACAAACAGTTTAGTTCAACCGTGGATGTTTCTAGTTTTAACGAATTTTTGTATAGCGAAATAGCTCTTGGTAAAAAAATAGGGTAAGTTTGAGGCATTAGTTTGTGAACACCATTACTCATTCAGTAAAAGGAGGCTCCATGTTGCACATCACTGCTACTAGACCATAATTTGGTCTTTTTAAGTGCCACAACTTCATATCTATTGTTCGTGACAACAATTTGTAATTTTTCATGCGTTCTAGGCTCGTTCGACATGAAATGCGTAGTGATGCAATATCCCTTGTTTTTTGAAATTTCACTTTGATTTAAAATCCTACGACCACTTTCACCCTTTTTTTGGTAAACGGAGGGGATGTTGGTTTAAATTTGCTTTTTTTTGCAAGTAACAAGTCAGCAATATTGAAGCCACGATCAACCAATTAGGGCATCCCCCGGTTCAACTTTATCCAGAAACTCTTTTTCAAACATATACCATCAGGAAGTACAGCCTCCATACACATTCGAAACAAAGGAAATCAAGCCTGTGGTGTGATTCCTAACCAAAAGTTTGACCAGTATTGTGGTGCTTATAATTAGAATATGGTTGCAGCTTGTGGCAGTGCAAATTTTTTGGTTTAACTGTAAAGAACCTGTACAGTCTAATATAACTCTTGTATCCTATACTTAGGATGGATAAATTCAGGAAGATTTTCTTACATTTTCAGCTGTTGGATACTTGAGACATCTTGAAGATTCATACATATTTTTTATCCATGTGTTTTTACACAGCTTTAAAATGACTTGGTAACCCCAAACAGGTCAGCAAGGACCTCCATTTCCATGGCTTCTCTAATAATATGACAGTTTTAAGGAATTCTTCAAATACAGAACTTCTCTTTGATTACCTCGGCTGCTCGTTTTGACTTCTTATTGAATTGATTAGGCCTTTCCAATAATTAATCTTTACCCCTTTCTTCTGAATTATCTTAAATATGCCATTCAGTATATTTTTCGATAAAAACCCGTATACTTTCTAACAGACTTATCACTCTGCAGAACTTTCCCCCTTGAATGCCTCACGAAGCATTGTTCTTCTTAGCTGGGAATTGGCACGGAAGAAAATGAAAAACAAGAAAAATAAAGTTATGGGATAAGATAATGTAATAATAAGTCAGTGTTTCAAGTACAAGAGAAGAGAAGATTGTGGCAAGATGGAAGTAAATACCCGGTAGCCAGTGTTGAGCTAGAAAAAGGGTGTGTATAGAACTAAAGAGGTGACACCCTAAGGCCTGAAGAAGGGTTATAATGCATAAATCCTGAACATATCTCCCTCACGTAGTTTCTCACTTTTCAAAGCTTCTTATACCACATATACAACTCAACCTATCCCCCTCCACAAACAATTTATTTCATATATTCTGCAGTCACTCCGAAACCTGCTTTCATTCCATAAACCCCTTTAAATTTCTTCCAATATGTTTGAAATCATACAAAATGGAGTTCAAAGCAAATAAACCTACCGTTTATGCCCTTTTGGTTTCAGCATGACTGACAGGCTGACTCATCTGGGGTCCCAAAAATCTACTGGTTCACCCGAGTTTGTTATTTTATGGGAGCTGCAGGGAAAGGTTTGGTTTTGAGTTGCTTCAGGTATTGCTGAAATAAATAGGAGTTGCATAGTTATAAAAACCTGTCGTGTACAATTTGTTTTTACAATTTTCTTTTTTCCTGTGAAGTACAAATTTACAATATTTTTCCTCATAGGATTCCATTACTTTGTTACAATTTGCATAAACCTTTCCGAGTTTGCCAAGTACCCTATTAATTTGTTAATTACACTTCTTGTAAATGAACTCATAGGGTCCCCGAAAACATTTAGACATACAGACCTAACATAATAGCTAAAAAACGTGCATGGATGGTTTTGGGTTTGGGTCGTCAGAGTCGTCCTCTGAACTTAGAAACTGGGGGAGTCTTAGGCCCGATTCAAGAGTCATGATGAATGTCGAGCGACGAACGACGATCGCCTGAGGAAGAGTACCATAAAAGGGAATTTTTTAAAACAAAGAGCAGCGACGACTTTCGTCACAGCTCTTCGTTCTGAAAAATATCCCTTTTATGGTACTCTTCCTCAGTCGTTCGTCGCTCGTCGCTGGACCTTCATCATGACTCTTGATACGGGCCTTAAATTTTGTTTTTTGCGAGTATTGCCATGAAAACCATCAACTGTTTGTTCTTTTTTTTTGCGGGAAAATTGACATACTATAATTAATGCATATATACACCTTATCTATCTAGGTATCTCTGACGCCTCGCTCCCTCCGGGGGCGTCCCCCAAGGGGAGGCCACAGCAGAGCTCCAGCTCTCTCTATCCGGGCATTCCCTTCTTTCTGTTCTAGCGCCCTTGGCCTATACTAAACCCTCTTTCACACAAGTACTCTTTTACCTTATCCTTCCACCTCATGCACAATAGTTTTTTACCTGTTTTAAATGATGACTGTTGCATACTGTTTTGAGGGCCAACTTCATCTCTAGTTTCAATGATGATGACTTCACTGCTGGTTCTTTAGGTAGGACATCATCAGCATCTGGGTGTAGGTCAAGTGTTGCTGAAACATAGAAATCATTGCATAGTTATATAACCCATTTTTCCACTGTTACTTCATATATTGGTTACGATGCTTAACAAAATATTAAAACTAACCCATCCATTTCTCCTTAATATACATTTGCTTGTAATCTAACCTCATAATTGGGTTCAGTAAATGTGTAACCATATTGTAAATCACATTTTTTACTGAAATCGAACAAGCGAGGCCTGATAATGGCTTTTAATGGGGGCAGCTCTTGGCTGCTGCAGAAAGAAAATGTTTACTCGAATTAGGTCAACAACCTCAGCCTGGCTCCTCCCCTGGCCATCAACAGATATCATAAAGAGACACAATAATTAAGTTAGCACGAAATATGGTTAGGTTAAAAGTATTTTGTAAAAAAGATACGTACCTTAGCTCTATGCCCTCACTGTGTACTCAGAGCAAACGTATATTTTCCCCTCACCATTAGGAAAGTAAGAAAATTTGATTTACCATTTTTTGAAAGTAGCATGTGTCGTGTTTGGTGAGTTGATCATGATAGAATGTTTGGTGGTAATAATGGACGAGAGTTTCGCGGTCGTTTTCAGAGACACCAACTATTTTTTCTTGGCCTACAATAGGTGCTTGGGTTTAATGGTGCTTTTTTTATTTTGCGAAAAAAAAAAAAGAAAAAAAAAATTAAACTTAGCCAAACCTTATAGGTTTTAATGAAATCTAAAACCCAACCTTAACCCAAAGTATACTTTTTTTCGCAAATAAAACTTTTCTCCATTACAACAAGCACCCATTGTATGCCCAAGAAATAATATTTGGCGTCTCTGAAAAGACCGCGAAACTCTCGTCCATTAAACCTGTTTTTGGGGAGAGTAATACCACAATTAAAGATCATTCGGGGGGTGGAGCTAAGGGACCTGTTACCCTAATTAATCATACTTCCACCTCATTCACAATAATGTCTTACCTTTTAAAGATGATAACTGTTGCATACTGTAAGTGGGCCAACTTCTTCTCCATTTTCACTGATGATGACTTCAACCAAAAGCTTCTTGCGGTAGGGGATAGCAGCAGCAGGACAAACTAGATCACTGCCACCTGTTACTTTAACATATTATTTGCCAGGTATTTGATGGCCTTTTATATGAGAGTTTCTTTCCCCCGTCATTGTAGGCCAAACTGTTTTGGATCAGGATGCGAAGAGGATGGGCCCCTTTCCAAAACCAGTTAATGAAATGCCTGGAACAAATAGCATGAAAAACTTGTAGCCTTCCAGCCTCCACTACCGTGGACTACGTCGACATCATCTTCCCATAACTTTCTTCGTTGTGGGGTTTTTTCTTTGCTGACGGAAATTTCACCCACCTTTGACTTCAAAACCCTACATGGATGTTTCTCTACTTTTTTTCTTGAATCAGACTTGCAGTCGCCACAGCACATACAAACACAGTCATCGTGACGTGCCTGTATGTTATTGTTTACCCGGGCCGCTCGCACAGCTTAAACTGATAATCGTTGCGCCGGCAGCGGTGACAGGCTGCGGCGTAAGGATGCCACCTGTTCATAATGTATGCCAATTATTTCAATAGTATAGACAATGACATTGTTTTCCTTTCATGAGTTGGCTTCATATAGTCTCTTGTTGAATTTCATTGGCATGTCTGTAAGAATGACTGTTTAAAAATTGTAACAGGCCCCACTATTGGTATTTGTTAAATATCCTTCTATTTTTTTTGTTTTCACTCAACGATGAAATTCTTTTATTAATATTAGAGTATGCATATTAGAATATACATTGGATACTAAAAACTTCATTGAAGTAATGCATCAGCTGATAAACAAAAAAAATAAAAATTCCCCAAACTGATTACTTTAAAGCGCCTTGTCCCCATTTTGAGAGACGACACTATGGCCACCTAGCGAAAACTGAGGTTTAACTGCTAAAAGGATAAGTCGAATTGAGAACATGAAATGGTAATTGGGGAATATCCATTCTATGCACTATGTAGGTATATAAAGCATCTTTTTTCTTTTTACAGAATGGTCCGGAATACAAGAAGAAGGGTACGGCAAGTGTAATTACAGTGAAGAGGATTTTTGCCAAGGCTTTGATCGACATTTAGCACGGGAGACACATTACGTGTGGCAGCAGAGAAGCACAACATCCCTACCACGAGCCTTTTCAGCGGATGTAGAAGATCAAAATCACCACGCAAGATCGGCCGCAAGACAGCACTTTCTCCGTACTGAAGAGATGCCCTAGGGCCCCGAAACTGGCGTCACTGGGAGATTTTGCAATGGCATTTTATGTCACAGAGTTAAGGACGTTCGTGAAGCACTTACTAGACGTCGGCAACGATCCATTGAAGAATTTAAAGATAACCTGCCTGGAGGGTTTATTGGGTCTACGGATTTCTTCGCGACAAATCCACTCTTCTTTCATCACGCACATGCCAAAACATCTCCAGGAAGCGAGCAACGTGACAGAAGTTGATGTTACCAGATACTTGACCGCCTTCGCACACGCTTGTTTTATGTACCTCCCTGCAACATAATCAACTATGACGAGACCAATCTGACGAAAGATCCAAAAGGCAAAAATACAGATATTCAGAAAGGTATAAAAACACACAGAAAGAATCATGATACCACAAAGATTCAACATCCCTCATGTTTGCCATCACTTTTCTCAATTGCCCCAATGTTGATGGCAATAATGACTTTTTTGTTTATTTAAAAAAAAAAAAAAAAATTGCATTATGATACATTTGCACTGGTAGATATGTGCCGGAAAAGGAGTAAAGGATTATTTGTCAAATAAAATTTGTATACAAATATAAGGTTTTTTTCCCATATCCCTTAGTATCTCAAAAAATAGCAATATTTGTCCTCAATTGCCCCACTGTACGGTATATAAGGGTAAATAGGGTTATAAAAGGGTAAATAGGGTGAAAAAAGGGCGAAATATAAGGGTAAATAGGGTGATAAAAGGGTGAAATAAGGTGATATAGGGTAAAATAGGGTGTTAAAAGTGAAATAAGGTGGAAGGGGGTGAAATAGGCTGATAAAAGGGTCGGTAAATATCCAGATGAACATTGAACTCACTTTGGTGGACGAAACTATTTATTTCTGATGTGTTTTTATGTGTTTTGAATGAATCTGCTAACCGTTTCTTTTTTTTTTTTTTTTTTTTTTTTTTTTTTTTACGGTAGATAACAGTAATGTCGCCAGGACAACGTTTCTTTGTTATGTACAGACGTGTGGTGGCGTTAATACTTACATTTCTACATCCATGATTTCAGGAAAGTTAGAAGGGACTATCTGGATAGTCTGTGTCATTTTGTGTCTTCATCTGTGTCATAGTATGGCTATGAATGAACAAATGACAAAAATATCACCAGATTCCCGACCAACAATAAGGTCGCCATCTAGTGTTTATTTACTGAGTGTCCTCCCGCCGTCGTTGTCGCCCGAAGAAAAAAACGCATAGTGAAATTTGAGAGCGTCTATACTTGCAGCTACAAAGCATAAAACAACGCTGAAACAGGGTAGATTATACAGTCATGATATAAACTACTGTGTATCATCTTCAGTGGCACAGACAGCTGTAGTGAGGCTATCATTCCTTATATATGGCGCCTGGCGACATTAGTGTAGCTGGCGACTATACTGTTATCTACAGTAAGGCAAACTACTAATATGTCATACCCATAAATCACACCGCAGCATTATACCCTATTGTAACTATTCACAGCCATATATATAGTCATATAGTCACAGCCATAAATCACACCACAGCATTATACCCCATTGTAGCTATTCACAGCCATATAATAGTCATATAGTCACAGCCATAAATCACACCACAGCATTACCCATTTATATACTCCGTGGAACTCCGTGGTGTAGGGGAAGCACGCTCGATTCACAACCGAGAAGTCCCGGGTTCGATCCCCGGGCGGAGCGGAAACAGTTGGGCTGTTTCCTTAAAACCCGAGCCCCTGTCCACCCAGCAGTGAATGGGTACCGGGTGTTAGCCAGGGGTTTGTAACCCGCCTCCTGGGGTGCGGACTTCGGCCAACACTATAAGCACTAGCAGACAGCTCTCTAGGGGTAGTCTGAGAGAGAGCTGTCTGGTTACAGCGGAGATCCATCTCAGCTGCGTCGATACAACAAAATTATTCAAAAAAACAACAAAACTAAATATACGAGGTCAGGCAACCCAGTAATTGTTCTACTCAACCAGAGCAAAAGTTGCGGTAATAATGGACGAGAGTTTCGCGGTCGTTTTCAGAGACACCGACTATTTTTTCTTGGCCTACAATAGGTGCTTGTTCTAATGGAGATAGTTTTATTTTGCGCAAAATAATAAAAAATATAAATAAAAAAAAATTAAAAATGGAAAAAAATTAAACTTAACCTAACCCATAGACCACGGTATACAGTGGTCTATGCCTAACCTTATAGGTTTTAATGAAACCTAACCTAACCTTATAGGTTTTAATGAAACCTAACCTAACCTTATAGGTTTTAATGAAACCTAACCTAACCTTATAGGTTTTAATGAAACCTAACCTAACCTTAGAGGTTTTAATGAAACCTAACCTAACCCTATAGGTTTTAATGAAACCTAACCTAACCTTATGTTTTAATGAAACCTAACCTAACTTTATAGGTTTTAATGAAACCTAACCTAACCTTATAGGTTTTAATGAAACCTAACCCAACCTTATAGGTTTTAATGAAACCTAACCTAACCTTATAGGTTTTAATGAAACCTAACCCAACCTTAAAGGTTTTAATGAAACCTAACCTAACCTTATAGGTTTTAATGAAACCTAACCTAACCTTATAAGTTTTAATGAAACCTAACCTAACCTTATAGGTTTTAATTAAACCTAGCCTAACCTTAACCACAAAGTATATCTTTTATTTTTTATTTTTTTATGAGTTTGCGCAAAATTAAACTATCTCCATTAGAACATGCACCTATTGTAGGCCAAGAAAAAATAGTCGGTGTCTCTGAAAACGACCGCGAAACTCTCGTCCATTATAACCAAAGTTGCAACCAGAACTACGATCTTACATCAACAGGAATCAAAATATAAGTAATAAAACGCATGAAACATTAGTTTTCACACACCAGGAGTGATGGCAACATCAGTCCATGCAGGTGAAGTAAATAAGTAGTAGTAGTAGATGGCAGGAAAAGTTACGAAGCCACGAGAACGCTGAGAAAAGTACTGAATTGACGAACGGGAAGAGAAGTCCTCTAGAATTAAGAAATAAATGTAGGGAAATGTTCTAGGAAGAAATAAATGTAGAAGAGGAAGAGGAGAAGGAGGAGAAGAAAGAAAGAGGAGAAATGTAGGATTAGACCATTAGAGAGAGAGCAAGAGACCGAGAGAAAGAGAGATATGGGAGGAATAGACCATTAGAGAGAGCAAGAGAGATATGGGAGGAATTAGACCATTAGAGAGAGCAAGAGAAAGAGAGGGAGGGAGGGAAGGGTATGAAGACTTACTTACAACTTACCTTCATGATGGGTCTTGTAAAGGCAGAGTGTGGGAGGCAGGGAGACAAACACATTAATCTCTAAACAAAATATGTGCCAGACAGCGTTCCAATAATTCCTCACCAAGCAGCCAGACCCTAAACTCAACACAAAACAAACAGTCTTTACAAATAAATGTAACTTCATCAACAAACAACAAACAGACAAATAAATCAGACTACAAGTAAATAAAAAACGAAAAAATATAGACAAACTTCATTACTCCCATACAGTCCTACCGTAGATAACACTATAGTCGCCAGTCACTCGCCACTGCACTAATGTCACCAGGCACAATATATTACGAATTATAGCATCACTACAGACTTTTATGTGCCACGTATGAGTTGTAGTTGATGTTCACGGATTTCAGGGCATGGTAGTAGTAGTGGTGGTAGGTAGAAGGGATGGTGGTGGTGGTAGTGTTGGTGGTAGAAGGGATGGTGGGGGTGGTAGTGTTGGTGGTAGAAGGGATGGTGGGGGTGGTAGTGGTGGTGGTAGAAGGGATGGTGCGGGTGGTAATGTTGGTGGTAGAAGGGATGGTGGGGGTGGTAGTGTTGGTGGTAGAAGGGATGGTGGGGGTGGTAGTGGTGGTGGTAGAAGGGATGGTGGGGGTGGTAATGGTGGTGGTAGAAGGGATGGTGGGGGTGGTAGTGGTGGTGGTAGAAGGGATGGTGGGGGTGGTAGTGGTGGTGGTAGAAGGGATGGTGGTGGTAGTAGTGGTGGTGGTAGAAGGGATGGTGGGGGTGGTAGTGTTGGTGGTAGAGGGGTGGCTGAGGTGGTGATAAGCTGTAAGCCTATATACCATTTAAGCTGATACAATATAGGCACTGTTGAGTAATATTGTGCTATAAGCTGTATAAGCCATTTAAGCTGATACAATATAGGCACTGTTGAGTAATATTGGGCTATAAGCTGTATAGACCATTTAAGCTGATACAATATAGGCACTGTTGAGTAATATTGGGCTATAAGCTGTATAGACCATTTAAGCTGATACAATATAGGCACTGTTGAGTAATATTGGGCTATAAGCTGTATAGACCATTTAAGCTGATACAATATAGGCATTGTTGAGTAATATTGGGCTATAAGCTGTATAGACCATTTAAGCAGATACAAAATAGAGCACTGTTGATGTAAAATTGGGCTATAAGCTGTATAGACCATTTTAATGCTGATACAATATAGGCACTGGGTTGAGTAATATTGGGCTATAAGGGCTGTTATAGACCCATTTAAGTCTGATACATATAGGCACTGTTTGAGTAATATTGGGCTATAAGCTGTATAGACCATTTAAGCTGATACCAATATAAGGTACTGTTGTAGAAATATTGGGCCAATAATAGTGGCCTGGGGTGATGTCACATGAAGCGGAAATTCAGTTTTCCGCACGGCCCCCCAGTGGTGGAAATTATCCATCACCACCTTCTCATAATTGGTAGAAGTGGTGGTTTGTTCCCCCCCCCCCCCCCCCCCCCTAGTGAGGGAGTTATTGCCCTGTGTCATCATAGGGTGAATGCGTATAGGGATGTATATATATATTTAAATGATAATGGGTTATAATTAAGGTATTTGAGTAAGTGATAAGTGCTGGGATAGAATAAATGAACATTCCGGCAGTAATATTAAGGCAATTTGCACCTTATAATTAGGCAAACCGCTTGATTGGAGGGCGACTGGCTATTGTCGTCATCGTATAATTTGTATTCCTATCCTACATGTAAAATACGGTGGGCAGGTAGTCGTAGGGACAAGGTAAACAAACTGATTCTTTACCTTGGGTACGGGTTTCGCCTCGCCGCCACAGAGGAGTGACACATGTAGGTAAGGATTTGTGAGCGGCGATCGCAGGGCCGCCCACTCACGGAGAAATCAGCAGTACACACTCTAGACATCCGACGAATAAACATCTATTAAATATACGTGCTTGTGTTTATAATACAGTACAAGTAGCAGTAGACACAGCACCAGACCGCTCGCGGAGTAACATCTATTGATAGATATATATACGTGCTTGTAATATATCAGTAGCACGCCAGACCCTCGCCTTAATACATCTCTTTACTATATAGGCGTGCTTGTATAATGAAGAGATTTGTACATACGTTAATTTGTAACATATAAATGTAAAAACCATAGTGCTCGTTAGAATCAACACAGATAACATCCGCTGGCGTCATGGATATAACTTGGTGTGAACAACCCACTTGACGCCCAGGCACATGTCGCCTCCACCCCTCCGCTTCATCGCTTCACGGGCGGTCTGAATCACGCGGCATGACTACTACGTAGCATCACAAGGACAGGCAGTAGTATTCAAGCCACGTTAATGGCAACCGCTACTATCCACCGATGAGTATCCTAGTTAATTGATTAGCTAGGATCATGTGTCGGGATGCGATTGAACATGGTTTGATTAGGTGAGACCTTATAATAATATAGTATGCTGACATAATTCCCACATTGGTGGCCCTGAGTAGGAATATTGATGTTCCTGTGTTCAAGGTGGTCGTTGTGAGGCGTATATTATGAGCTTACCAACAATTGCTGGTTATGAGGCTGTAGGCGGGTATTTCGTGCGGCGTCAGGAATGACTCAAGCTGTTCACTAAAGCCCACCATTCTTGCCAGGTATTAATAGGCATCAAAGCGCTGACGTAGACTAGTTTAGTTGTTATAGTTCAAGTGATGGTTCGTCATATGGCCTGGTTATGCATCTTGTTAGGCCAGCCCAACAAACAGCGCTTCCTCCCCGCACTTATATATAATTAATTATCAACTAACAATTATATATATTAACGTATCTTGGCTTTAATATTTTATTTGCATTAACTACTAAATCATGGCGAATTTAGCTAAGCCTTTATTATCAGCTAAGTATTAGCAATGTCTCACAGAATGTATAATATGTTGTTGAGTGACGCAATTAAGGCAATTCCTATTGATTATATTAATATCAAAGACAGGTCTATAGACCATTGTTAAATGAGCAATGGGAATAAATATGATGAGACGGCTTAACACTGCCATTTATGAAGTTCATTAAGATAAATTAAGACAAGGCTGGCGATACAGAAACAGGCTATTTGTTATCATCATAGAACATCGAATGTCAAAGATACTCGATAAAGTAATTGAATATGCGGATTACTGGAGTGTGCTCATTATTTCATCAACATCTCAGTTTCTTTAACCCAAAGTTTGGCAAGTTATTAAGCAAGAACCGCCCACAGGAGATCACGATTAGTACGCCTGAGGGTAATCACTATATCAGCCACCCTCAGAGTTTAAAGTCCCTCGTTAGTAGGTATTTATCCTGGCGCCTGTTAGCGCAAATCAAACAGCCTGTAATTACGATTCAAACTTTCTCAGGCCTACCAGTAAAACCACTTAGAGCCTACCTCAAATAATAGATTACAATCCTATATCCAGGGGCGACTTCTAGTGAAGTACGAATAATAAATTGTGTCCTTATGGTGAGGTCGGAACATCCACCCTCCACATGTAATATATTCAGAATTGTTACACGAGAGTTGAAAGGTTAATGGGGCCTTGGTAATTGCCTACCTGTCTCCGGCGGTAAACATGCTTCAAATGGCATGGCCTATAAAGCTTAAGAAACTTGTAGAGAAATGTAAACACTTCTGTTCTGTAACATCGCTCTTTGTCCTAACATGATAATAACTCTGGACCCTACAGTAGATTAAAATGGCGTCCTAATAAGAGTAGTTTCACACAGCTGTTGCCCCACTGCGGAGATGAATGTGGAGGCCATAATGGTCATTCAGTCATTATAAAGACAATGTTTGACAGTGGTGGCAATCAAAGATCCTTTCATAAGCATGGAGGATAGTTGAATTATTACAAGCTACCCATAATTAATAAAAAGTGAACTTAGTCCATATCAGGATTTTCTTGGGGGGCTGTGATCCGAGTAAATTGTTTTCTTGCACTCGGTACGTACTTATTGGCTTCTTGGTTGGGAGGGTGGTGAAGAGAAGATCTAAAATGTTGTGTTGGAGCCTGGTAGCTTTGTTATCTGTTGTGATAGAAAGACCTTTTTCAGTAACCGCTCAAGAAGGAGTTTAGCTTGGGCTTTGGTCTTCCAGGGTACCGTCCAGAGATAGTGGCCATCAGGCCATGGATCAAAGGAAAGTTGAAATCCCCACACAAATGATATCTGGCATAGGTGTTGGTCGATCAGCAATTATTCTGTCAATATTGTCTATTGCGGCCATTTTGAAATTTTCCAAAGTAGCACTGAGTGGGCGGTAGCAATTTATGATGATTAGGTCATCGACTTAATGTGGATGGCTATTATTTCTACTGTCCATTTGAGAAAGAGAGTAAGGTAATGTTTCCAGGGAGATATTAGGTCCGTACGTATAACATCATGAGGGCTCCTTCCGTGGCTTCTTGTTTTCCCCTATCTGCTCTATATAGTGTGTAGTTGGCTGAGAGTGAATTTCCTCGTCATTTAATTCCGCTCCTCAAGTGCGTTTCAGTAAGGGCAATAACCTGGGGTCCTCTTGCAGCGAGAAGCTCCCTTGCAAGAAAGAAGCTTTGGTCTGGTTTATTTTTGGATAGATACCCTTAGATGTTGGGCCATATATGATGGTCTCTTAACGGGAGGTTAGGGCACTTAGCCATGTGTGATGCATATTGGGTGGGGCTTTGTGAGCTTGCTGGCGCCCAACTCACACGGTTTCTCCTTCAGGAGGTTGTTCAGGATTAGCATTGCCTGGGATTCCACAACATTTTGCTAGATTGGCCTCTCCGCTCTCATCCCATTTGGCTAGCTCTAAAACAGGATGAGTGGAGTGAGGAGGTGCGTGCCAAGGTTGGGTGTTGCTGCATCAGGAGCATTGGGCTGATGCATGAGTTTCTAACCCTAGTGGTGTGGGAGGCTGGCCGGGCTGCTACATTTTTCTTTCCTCCTTGTGCCTTGGACGTCGTGAGGGTATGTGCAGGATACCAGAGACATTCCTGTCTTTTTATAGAGTTCGGGCAGCATGATGGGATGGAACATGGAGCATTTCCTGCCTAGTTTGCACCCATGTTGTCCTCTGATACCATGTGTCATCAACTTAGCGGCAGTGTTTTGGGTGGCCTAAAGTTGGCAGACAGTCTCTACGCAGTTGGTCCCATACAATGCATACACGCCATTCTATAGTATCGACATATGGGTGTTGCATGGTTTGCCATTACCTTTGTTTGTTGTAGGTAGGGAAGCTTTGTTGTTTTGGGTGGGGCTGCCTGGTTCGTTGTAGGTAGGGAAGCTTTGTTGTTGTGCTGCCTGGATGCCTGGTACTGTTGAGTAATATTGGGCTATAAGCTGTATAGACCATTTAGCTGATACCAATATAGGCACTGTTGAGTAATATTGGGCTATAAGCTGTAGTGTAACCTTTTGTTCTTTTGGACAGTGGTGTGTTTGCAGTGTTCATATTGACAAGAGTAATGGCTGGACTCACTTTTGTACATATGCAAGTTCAGTACAAACCCCACGAACATACGTAAGTAATGGGAGCTCCTGTATTTGCCTTAATGATGACTTTTGTTCAGGTGTAACAACTCCAACTGTTATATAATTCTATCTCATGGTGCTTTATCTATAACTATTTCCATTCGTGTTTATGTTACTTTTCACCCATTGGGCCATAAAGTGAAACTAGCTACCGGCTACCCCCTTTTTACAGGAAATTTCTGCCTTTATTTGTTATCTAATTCCTTCCTATTTAGGGGAATGTTCACGGACTATTATACCACTGCTTCATCTTTCCGCAGGTACTTTGTCATTCTATGGAAAAACCTGCATGAAATAGACACAGGTGTAAAATATTTATAGCTTCGTTTTTTTCTAACTTCGTCTCGGTCGTCATTCGTCTTGTATATTTGTAGACATTGGACTTTTTTCCTTTTATGCAGTTGTCCATCACGTTTGCCTGCGGCTGTCCAATGATGAAGAGACAGAGTAATAAAGGCCCGTCTACCCTATCAGTGGGCAACCTGGTGGTTTTGGAGCATGGTAACCGTGCGAGTACCCGGAATTATAAGGGGCGCAGACACAAACACTGAAGCACCATCCCTGACCGAGGCAGTTCATGAGCAAGCTATATATTCTGGCGTGGGCCACCTGTGCGCTACATCCCAGCAGTGTTTTAGCCAGATGCACAGAAAACGTCTGCGTTGAACTGTTCCGGTGATGGGTTAGATAGTGGTGAAATTAGTAAACCGTTGATAGTATGGAGCATACACGGTCTGCAAATACCCTGGGATGTACGCTGGTAGCGTATGTAGCGATGTAGGCTTCGTAGTATATTCTCCACAGGGTTGATAATGGCCCATGTTATCATGCACTACTGCAGGCGTCACGTACCCCTATAGCTCAACCAACACGGGCACAATGGCTACCCGCACCTGGATAGGCCAGAAGGCAAAACGTAGGGGACTCAGTACAGTGTGAAGCGGGCAAAATGCTAGTCTGTCTCTGGCCATCCTTCACCACCATCCTCAAACCTGATGAATTTGCGTGCTCAGAGACCCCCATAGGGGTGCCACTGATAGTGGACACGGGCCTTATAAGTACTGGCAGATAGGTGAAAGGCATTGAGTTTTGATGAAAGAACAAGCATGGAATTTGGTTCCGCAGGTAGACCTATGCCTCAGTGGTGATTTTTAGATTTAAGTTAGGCCATCTCAGATTCGACCTGTGACAAAAATGGCGCCATTTTCAAAGATGGCCGCCATCGCTTCATTGAAATTCCTTTTGATATTGTAGGTTATAATATCAATTCTAGGGGTGGGAATGTTTTTTTCCTTTGTATTATAAATCATACTTCAGTTAATTTTATTGTCCACATAACAGTTGAAATGGCAAATATTACTGTTTGAGGCTAAAAAATAAGAATTATTCATTTTTTACGTCATGTTCAGATTTTGAAATCAGAAGACCACTTCGTCAAGTGCGTCAAACAACCCATAATTATTACTCGCGCCCAACGACTTTGGAGGGGTTTATGTTTTTCATTCACCCCGATCTGTCTGTCTGTCTTGTGCTGTTTGTGTGTTAGTGGGGGTACAGGATTTCTCGAAAAGTTTACGAATAGATGTGGACCAAACTCGGTATACCAAGTCTATTTGGTATAAGGAAGAACTGATTTAATTTTGGATGAAATCTTTGACAACTGTTGCCAGGGCAACCAATTGATGAAATATTAGGATTCGGCCGGGGTATGTCGCTTCGGATACTAGAGTGCATAATGCACATATCTATATATATATATATTATATATAAGTATATATATATATATATATATATATACATTGATGAAATATTCGGGCGGAGGTATGCGCTCTACTGAGTGCCCCCCGCCCCCCTAGTTTCCGTTCTGTTTTTGTAAGTAGGCAGAGGTACACACAAATAGCTTATTATAGTCGAATTGGTTAAGTCAATAGGATGGAAATTGTGTCTTCAAACAGTAATGAACTGTTTTCTGTTCTGTGAGCCGCATCACTCAGAAGCACTGACAAAGATCTGGACACTGAAGAGGGCCGCCTCTGGCATTTGCAACGTCCTCTGCAGCCGTTCTTGCAGCCCTCGCAAGAGTTCCAAAAAAAAAAAAAAAAAAAATTCCGCTGCAAGCTTGCTGATGCTTTCTGGTATGTCTTCCAGGTTTATATATACTCCATCCCCACCACGCAGGCTTTCTTGTTGTTTCCAGCCATTCACTTGGTGACGGAAGCTCTGGAGCAGGGGTCAGCATTTGGGCCCAACAGTGACGCAGCCTGGTAGACAGGCTCTCTCTCTTGTGTGTGTTTGATAGTGCAGCCTGTGTAGGGAGGCAGGACCATCAATAGCTCTGCCTTTCTTGCGGAACGGCTCTTTTTCCTTTCCTGGGTTCACACCCTCCTCTGTGCTGGTGGCAATCGTACCGGCAGGACCAAAATCGGCTCCAGTGGGTTGCATCTGCACTCGTCACAATGGCACTTGGTCTGGGCATGGCACCCAAAGGCCACGCTGGTGCTGGACGTCCTCCATAGGTGGTCGCCAGGTGTCCCATGGCAGTCTCTCTTCTTCTTGCCCCTGGCCGGCCGCCAAAACAGGACACCGTTCACAATCGCAGTGAAACTGGAACTCGGGCAAGGCCCCACATACGGTCAGGACCAAGAGCTTTGTGCGATCTCATGAGCAGCGATGAACCTGAAGCTCTTTCCGCACTCCCAAAGGTCAATCGCACATGTTCAGAGAATGTTGAGGGTCATTGGCATGATGCTAATGGTCAGGACTCAACCACGTCTGTATCAACTGTGCGTATTGACACTTTGGCTGTAGGCCCCTGTTGTACGGCTCCCTGTAGGTGCAGGAGGATTAGCGAGTTGTCAGCCTCCTCACTGCGTGCATGGCGGCTAGAACTGACAGATCCTGGCGATTGGAGCAAAAGAACGGCCAGGTGCCTTGTGTGGTGATGATATTTTTGTTGTCTGTGGGTCAATGTCTGCCACGTTAAGAAGCCAGGAAAGAGAAGCAGCTCCGTCTTGTTGCTCATTGATGCGAGAGAAACTCTTGCGAGCCAGTTTCGCAGGAACTGCACTTGATAGCTCGGACTCGTCTCCTAACTCCCTTTCCTCTCTTGGCTGCGAGTGTCCGTCCTTCAAGCTGTCTGCCATGTAGCAGATCCCAGAGCAATGTCTATTCCTTCGTACATGCTGAAAGCTGTGATGGTGACATATATCGGCAGCGAAGACATCAGTGGCATATAAAACCTTTATGTTTTTGCAGTCCCTGTCTCCAAAACATGTTGATGATGGCAGCAGCCATCCAATATGTTGACCTGTACTCTGGGGGTGGAGGATCCTCTTTCACTGGAAAGCAAGGTTTTCCAGGCAGGGCATCAAGTCAGACTTGGTTCCAGTTCTCAGCCAACCCATTCTGAGATCAGACACGGTGGACAGGCCTGGTTTTTCGTGCTGGAAAGAACTCTGAACTCGTCCAAATCACCATGGCGGCATCTGGGAGGCAATGTAGCAGCTGGAGAAGAGCGAACACGTCGTTTCTTGCAGGGAGGGAGACATCTGTAGGGTGGCTGTTGCCTTGACTTCTCTCTGACTGGTGAGGGGCGGCTGAAAAGATGAAGGTTTGTTCTGGCGCTTGATGGGCATTTTGTGATAGGCACTGCTGGTTCAGACGCCTCTCTGCAACATATGTCTCATTACTGCTCGAGTCGCAAGTTTCTCCATCTGCCGCACTGTCCTGCCACTGCTGTGTCCACAGTCGTCATCTGTCTGCTGTTCAGGACAAGGAGATCCTGAGCTGTAATTCAGCCGAAGCGGGTTCCCCATCTCTTCCATGGCTCGTGCTCAGTGATCGCACATCTTGTGCAAATGCCATCTGTGCAATGTCTCTTCTGTTCTATGGTGACGTCCATTTGTCCTGCCTCTGTTTCGGTTGATCCCTCGAATTCCTGAATTAAAAAAACGAGCCATCTCGGGACGCAGATACCATCCAGCGACAAAGAGGCTGGGCAGGGTTCTCCGTCAGGCCACAGCACCGCCGTCTTCTCCTTCACGGAAGCTTGTTCTGCTCATGGGCCTGGTCCTAGCAACAGTCAGAGAATGCACGATTTGACATTCTGACGACAAGTTCCCCTTCAGAACTCATGGAAGGTCGTTCCTCTTTGCCTTGTGGCCGTGTCTTGTATGTTTCTTCAATGCCATTCCCCGATCATCAGCCTTGAAATATTGCTTTGATGTGGGCAAACGCCAATCCTGTCAAACCTACAAGAAGCTCCGCAATTGTCTTGTACCCTGCTCCCTTGTGGGCACGTGTAGACTCGGCTAGACAGTGAAGTGTCACCTCGGACGTGTCACTTCCTGACAAAAAACGCACGCACTTGCTCCAGTTCAGTTTCTAGACCCTGTGTTGTGTCCCCGGGCTGTAGGGGATCCACCACCTTTTAAACTTTGGCGCATTGTCCCACCTGAAAGCAGAAGAGAATATGGTCAAAATATGTTAAAGTATGAAATTAGCTGGGATCTATATTAAATGAATGAACATCAGGCAGTCTAAACAAAACCTGGCATTCCTGAATCCAAGGCCATAATTCACAAGGGCCATCATGTGAGCCTTCTGGCTCGCAAATAATTTAAAAATGTTTTCATTCTAATTATCTTGTGACGAATACCACATCTATTGTACAGCAAAACATTATCATATGCCACTAGATTAAAAAAACTAGAGAGAAAAAAAAAAGTAGAGAAAACAAAACATAACAGAGTGCACAGAGCACGCATTGGCTATGGGCAGTAACAACATTCTCGAGAAAATATTTTTGGGCAGCCATTTTGTAAAATGGCAGGCACTCGGGGCACTCCGCTCATGGAATGAATCTGGAAGCGGCGCGGCCACTATAGCCAAATATCTTCCAAGGCACATTTTCTAATTGTCTGCAAATTTCATGGCTCTTTTCACACCACACCGCACAATTCTCCAAAGATTTCCAGCCTATCTGCAGTACTATTAGGTTTATGCGATATACATATATGTGACCTGCAGAAAATACGAGTGTACTTATGGCGTGGTAATGCGCGGAAAGACTGTTTTTTATAAGCAATCAGGCAGAGAAACCTTTAAAACCCCTGGATACATTTATTGAAAGTCACACCTTAACTGCCCAACCCCAACAACTGCTTGGGGCCATTCTCGCCCTCACAGAAACACAAGGGCCGCTGCCACACCACACATGTAACACACTGCCGCACCACCACTACCAGTACCCATTGCCACAGCAAGACAGCACTCCCACAGGCCGGGTACAACCACACCTTGTCCACACAGTACACCACCTCAAAAGTGGATCTTCTGTGCTTTGGCAATATCCTTCTTTGTCTTGAAACACTTGCTACAATATCACACTTGAACTCCCGCAAGGCCAGTGTGTTCTAAAGGTGTGTTCTGGTGAGTGCGTGACCTCTTTCACAAAATCTTTTCGCCCGCAGCTCTAAACATTCGTAATTCTTAAGCACCACTGTGTGTCCAGGTGTGTTTGGTGAGAGTCACTCTTTGTAGCAAATCTTTTCCAAAACACTCTAAACATTCAGAATTCTTAACAGCCACTGTGTGTCAGGGTGTGTGTGGTGAGGGTTGACCTTTGTAGGCAAAATCTTTTCCTCACACTCTAAACATTCATAATTCTTAACACTCACTGTGTGTCAGGGTGTGTTTGGGAAAGATTTACTGAAAAGGGTACGCTCACCAAACACACCCTGACACACAGTGGTGTTAAGAATTAATGAATGTTTAGGAGTGTGAGAAAAGATTTGCTACAAAGGTCACCTCACCACACACACCCTGACACACAGTGGTTGTTAAGAATTCTGAATGTTTGCGTGTGGTAAAAGATTTGCTACAAAGAGTGACCTCACCAAACACACCCTGCACAAGCAGTGTGTTAGAATTATCGAATGTTTAGAGTGCGGGAAAGATTTTGGTAGTAAAAGTCAGCTCACCAGACACACCTTTAGACACACTGGCTTGTGCCAGGAGCTTCAAGTGTGATATTTGTCATGCAAGTGTTTCAAGACAAAGAAGGATATTGCCAAAGGCACCTGAAGTATCCACTTTTGAGTGGTGTACTGTTTGGACAAGTGTGTTTACCTCGTGCCTGTGGGAGTGGTGTCTTGTGTGGTCAATGGGTATGGTGGTGGTGGTGGGGCAGTGTGTTACATTGTGTGGTGGCCCCGTGCCCTTGTGTTCTGTGAGGAGTAATGGCGCAGGCAGTTGTTGGGTTGGGCCGTGCAGGTGTGACATTTTCAATAAATGTATCCAGGGTTTTAAGGTTTCGCTCTGGGCTGATTGCCTTAAAAAACAGTCTTTCGCGCATACCACCGCATAAGTTAGCACTCGTATTTTTCTGGCAGGTCACATATATTATATCGGCATAAACCTTAATAGTACTGCAGATAGGTGAAATTATTTGGAAGAATTGTGGGTTTGGTGAAACGAGCATGAAATTTGCAGACAATTAGAAATGTTGCTTGGTAAGATATTTGGCTATAGGGCCGTTCCAGATTCATTCGCATGAGGGCGTAGTGCCTGCCATTTTAGGCAAAATGGCTGCGCACAAATATTTTCTCGAATGTTTTATCGGCCATAGCAAGGTGCTCTGTGCACTCTTTAGGTTTTTGCTCTCTACTTTTTTTTTCTCTCTCTAGTTTTTTCTAGCTCTAGTTGCATTGTAATTGTTTTGGGTATCAATATATGTGGTATTAGTCACAAGATAATTAGAATGAAATACAATTTTTAATATTATTTGGGCCCAGGGCTCACATGATGGCTTGTGAATTATGGCCTGTGGATTCAGGATGGGCAGGTTTTTGGTTAGACTGTGATGTTGCAATTTAATATGACTCCAGCTAATTTCATCACGTTTCAGGCATTTTTGACCATATTCTTCTGCTTTCAGTGTGACAATGGCCAAAGTTTAACAAGGATGGTGGATCCCCTACAGGTTGGCCCGGGACATCAACACAGTGGTCCTAGAAACTGACTGGAGGGCAAGTGCGTTTTTTGTCATTAAGACACTCCAGAGGTGGCTTCACTGTCTAGGCCGAGTCTAACACGTGGGCCACACAGGGAGGCAGGGTACAGACAATTGCTGAGGCTTCTGTAGGTTTTGACAGATTGGCTGTTTGGCCCACATCAATCATCTTTTCAAGGCTTGATGATGGGAATGGCATTGAAGGAAACAACTACGCGGCACAAGGGGCCAAGAGGCAAAGGGGAGGAGGGAGAGGGGGGGGGGGGGGGGGGGGGGGGAAGAAACAAGGGGGGGAGGGAGGGGGGGGGGGGGGGGGGGGGGGGGGGGGGGGGGGGGGGGGGGGGGGGGGGGAAAAAAAAAAAAAAAAAAAAAAGAAAGGGGGGGGGGGGGGGGGGGGGGGGGGGGGGGGGGGGGGGGGGGGGGAAAGAAAGTGCGGGGTTGGGAGATAGGCGACCTCATGGAGTTTCTGAAGGGGGAATCTTTGGTCGTCAAGAAGTCAAAGCGTGGGCATGTTCTGCTGTTGCTATTGACCAGCCCATGAGCAGAACAATGCTTCGCGTGAAGGGAGACGGCGGTGCTGTGGGCCTGACGGAGAACCGCTGCAGGCTCTTGTCCGCTGATGGTATCTGGTCCTCGAGATGGCTCGGTTAATTCAGGAATTCGAGGGATCAACCTGAAAGAGGCAGGACACAGATGGACTCACCATGAACAGAAGAGACATGCAGCAGATGGCATTTGCACAAGATGTGGCGATCCTCACTGAGCCGGAGCCATGGAGAGATGGGGAACCGTTCGCTGAATACAGCAGTGATCTCCTTGTCCTGAACAGGCAGAGACGGCTGTGGACATAGCATTTGGCAGACAGTGCGGCAGATGGAGAAACTTGGACTCGAGCAGTATGAGACATATGTTGAGAGAGGCGTGTGAACCAGACCGTGCCTATCACAAATCGCCTCAAGCGGAACAACCTCCATCTTTCAGCCGCTCACCGTCAGATAGCAGTCCGGAAACAGCTACAGATGTCCATCCCTGAAGAACGACTGTTTCGCTCTTCTCCAGGCTGTAGCTTGCCTCCCAGATACGCATGGTGATTTGGGACGAGTTCTTGTCAGCAGCGAAAACCAGGCCTGTCCACCGTGTCTGTCTCAGAATGGGTGGCCTGAGAACTGGAACCAGTCTGACTTGATGCCCTGCCTGGAAAACCTTGTTCGCAGTGAAAGAGGATCTCTCCACCCCCAGATTTGTACAAGGTCAACATATTGTATGGTGGGGGCTGGTCCATCATCAACAAAAATGTTGCGACCAGGGACTGCAAAAACATTCCAAGGTTATGCCACTGATGTCTTCGGGTGCCGTATGTCACATCCCAGCTTCACATGTAGAGCAGACTAGACATTGTCGGATCTGGTACATGGCAGAAGCTGAAGGTGCGGACACTCGCATGCAAGAAGGAAAGGGAGTTAAGGAGACAGTCGAGCTATCAATGCAGTTCCTGAAACTGGCAGAGTTTTCTCCGCATCAAATGACAACAAGACGGAGGCTGTATCTCTTTCAATGCTTCTACGTGGCAGACATTGACACCCAACAACCACCTCATCACGCACACAAGGCACTGGCGTTCTTTGCTCAATCGGGCCAGGACGTGTCAGTTCTAGCGCCATGTCACGCATGAGGAGGGCTGACACTCGTATCCTCCTGGCAGCCTACAAGGATGCCGTACAACATGGGTACAGCAAAGTGTCAATACCAGCAGTTGGATACAGACGTGGTTAGTCCTGACCATAGGCATCAGCCAATCGCTCAACATCTCTGAACTGTGGATTTGGCCTTTGGAGGCTGGGAATGAGCTTCAGGTTCTCGCTGGCTCATGAGATCGCCAAAGCTCTTGGTCCTGATCCGATGTGTGGCCTTGCCGATGTTCCACTCTTCACTGGATGTGACAGGCGCTCTGTCCTGTTTTGGCGGCAGGGGCAAGAAGACTGCATGGTACACCTGGAGCCACCTATGGAGACCGGCACCCCAGCTTGCCTGGGTGCCATGTCCAGACCGCACGTGCCATTTGACGAGTGGATGCAACCAACTGATCGATTTGTGGGTCCTGCTGGTACGATTGGCACAGCACAGAGGAGGTGTGAACGCAGCAAGGAACAGCTGTTCACAAGAAAGGCAGAGCTATTGATGGTCTGGGCCTCCTACCAACAGGCTGCACTATCCAACACACGCAAGAGAGGGCTGTCTACGCAGGCTGGTCACCTGTTTGGGCCCAAATGATGACCCCTCTCTCAGAGCTTCGTCACCAAGTGAATGGGGCTGGAAAAGAAGCCTGGTGGTGGGATGAAGTTATAACCTGACCGACACCTACGCAGAAGCATCAGAAGCTTGCCGGGAACTCTTGGGCGATGTGGGCTGCAAGAACGGCTGGCAGAGGACGTTGGCAAATGCCAGGAGGCGCTCTTCAGTGTCGCAGCTCTTTGTCAGTGCTCTGAGTGATGCCGGCTCACAGAAAACATTCATTACTGTTTGGACACAATTTCCAGCCTATTACTTACATTAGACTTAATTACGCTATTGTGTGTACCTCTGCTACTACAAAAACAGAAGAACTAGGAGGGCGGGGGGCACTCAGTAGAGTGTCGCATACGCTTCCGCCCGAATATTTGCATGCAATTATATATATATATATTAATATTATATAAGAATAGATATATTATTATATATATATATGGCATTATGCACTCAGTCTGAGGCGCATAGCCTCCGGCCGCATATTTCATCAATTGGTTGCCATGTCAACAGTTGTCAATAGATTTCATCCGCAAAATTAACATCAGTTCTTCCTTATACCAAATAGATTGGTATAGCCGAGTTTGGTCCAAATCTATTCGTAACTTTTGCGAGAAAATCCTGTACCAACTACAAACAAACAGAGCAAGACAGACAGACAGATCGGGTGAAAAACATAACCCCTCTAACTTCGTTGGCGGAGGTATAATTATGGGTTGTTTGACGCACTTGACGAAGTGGCACTGATTTCAAAATCGTAACAAAATGACGTAAAAATGATAATTCTTATTTTTTAGGCTCAACTAGTAATTATTGCCATTTCAAGCTGTTATGTGGACAATAAAATTAGCTGAAGTTGATTTATAATACAAAGGAACAAACATGTCCCACGCCCTAGAATTGATATACCTATCAATATCCAAGAATTTCAAATAACGATGGCGGCACATCTTGACAATGCCGCCATTTTTGTCACAGGTCGAATCTGAGATGGCCCTAAATCTAAAAATCCACTGAGGGCATAGGCTACCTGGTCGGACACATTCCATGCTTTTGTTTCATCAAACTCATGCACCTTTTACGGCTATCTGCAGTACTATAAGGCCCGTGTACACATATCAGTGGCCACCTTATGGTGCTCGAGCACGCAAATCATCAGTTGTTTGAGGGATTGGTGGTTGACGGATGGCAGAGCCACCGCTGGCAGTTTGCCCGTTCACAGTGGGGGTAATAGAAGGGGGGGGGGGGGGGGGGGGGGTGTGGGGGGGGGGAGGGGTGGTAGCTGAGTTCGCCCTACGTTTTGCCCTGGCCCTATCGAGTTGTGGGGCGGTAGCTGGCTGCCCGTGTTGGTTGGCGATAGGGTACTTGGCTTGCAGTTGTGCCAGATAACATGCGCCTTATCACCCTGTGGAATACTACGGTAGGATCGTACATACGTACCAGGTACCTCCCCAGGGATTTGCAGACCGTATGCTCCATACTATCACGTTCTACCTAATTTCACACTATATAAGCCCATACACCGGAACAGTTCAACGCAGACTTTTCTGTGCATCTGGTAACAACTGCTGGGATGTATCCCCCCCCCCCACCCCCCCCCACCCCCCCCCCCCCCCCCTTGGCTCACATTGTGGCCCGCCGCGAATATATGCTTGCTGCATGAACTGGCCTCGGTCGGGATGGTGCTTCAGTTGTTTTGTGTCTGACGCTTATAATTTTCGCGGGTAGGCTCGCCGTTACGCATGCTCCAAACCACAGGTGCCACTGATAGTGTATACGGGCCTTGTATTAGGTCTCTGTCTCTTCATCATTGGAGCAGCCGGCAGGAAAGTGATGAGCAACTGCATTAAAAAAAAGTCCAAATTGTCTACAAATATACAAGACGATGCGACGAAGTTAGAAAAAAACGAAGCTATAAATATTTACACCTGTGTCTATTTCATGCATGTTTTTCCATAGATGATCAAAGTATCCTGAACGATAAGCATGGTATAATATGTGAACATTACCCCTAAATAGAAGGAATAATACAATAAGGCAGAAATTTCCTGTAAAAAGGGGGTAGCTAGTGTCATTATGGCAATGGGTGAAAAGTAACTCAAACACGATGTAAATAGTTATAGATAAAGCACCATGAGTAGAATTAATAACAGTTGGAGTTGTTACACCTGCACAAAAGTCATCATTGAGGCAAATCAGGAGCTCGCATCTTACTTATGTTCGTGGGGTTTGTACTGAACTTGCAATGTACAAAAGTTATTCCATGCATTACTCTTGTCAATACTGAACACTGCACACACACCACTGTCAAAAGAACAAAAGTAGGCACGACAGGCTTATATGCCCAATATTACTCAACAGTGCCTATATTTGTATCAGCTTAAATGGTCTATTAGCAGCTTATAGCCCAATATTACTCAACAGTTACGGGCATCCAGGCAGGCACAACACAAGGCTTCCTACCTCAACGAACCAGGCAGCAAAACAACAAGCTTCCCTACCTCAAAAAACAAAGGTAATGGAAACGCATGCAACACCCATATGTCGATACTATAGAATGGGTGTATGGGTCATGTATGGGTCCAACTGGTAGATACTGCAACTTTAGGCACGCCAAAACCCTGCACGTAGTTGATGACACTGGTATCGAGGACAACATGGGTGCAAACCTAGGGCAGGAAATGCTCCAATGTTCCATCCCATCATGTAGGCCCGAACTCTATAACAAGACAGGAATGTCCTCTTGGTATCCCTGCACAATACCCTCACGACGTCGGCAGGCACCAGGAGGAAGAAAAATGTAGCCAAAGGCCCGGCCAGCCTCCGCACACCACTAGGGTAGAACTCAATGCATCAGCCAATGCTCCTGATCGCAGCAACACCCACCTTGGCACGACGGGCGTCCGCACTCACTCATCCTTTTTTAGAGGCTAGGGCAAATGGATGAGAGCGAAGATTGCCAATCTAGGCAAATGTTGTAGGAATCCCAGGCAATGCTACTGAATCAACCTCCTGAAGGGACCGTGTGAGTTGGGCGCAGCAAGCTCCACAAGCCTCACCCACTATGGGCATCACCCATGGCTAAGTGCCCTAATCCTCCCGTTATGACCATCATAATGGGCAACATCTAAGGTCTCTATCCTCAAAAAAACCAGACGCAAAGTGCCTTTCTTGAGGGAGTCCTTTCGCTTAGCAGAGGACCCGCATGGTTATTGCCCTTACTGAAACGCACTTGAGGAGCGGAATTAACGACGAGGAATTGCACCTCAGGCAACTACACACGATATAAGAGCAGATAGGAAACAAGAAGCCACGAGGAGGCCATTTATACGTACGCATAATATCTCCTCTGTAACTATTACCCTACTCTCTTTCTCAAAATGGACAAGTAGAACCTAATAGCCATCCCACATTAAGGTCGATGAACCTAATCATCATAAATTGCTACCGTCCCACCTCAGTGTACTTGGAAAATTTCAAATGGCAATAGACAATATGACAGAATAATTGCTGATCAACCAACACCTATGGGGCCAGATATCATCTGGTGTGTGGGGATTTCAACTTTCTTTGATGCGCAAATGGCTGATGGCACTATCTCTGGAGGGTACCCTGGAAGACCAAGCCCAAGCTAAACTACCTTCTTTGGGGTACTGAAAAGGTTCTTTCTGATCACAACAGATAACAAAGCCTACCAGGTCAACACAACATTTTAGATTCTTCTCTTCACAAACAACAACCAAGAAGGCAATAAGTACTAGCCGGTGGAGAAAACAATTTACTCGGATCACAGCAAGAAAATCCTGATATGAGCTAAGTTCACTTTATTAATTATGGGTTAGTGTGTAATATTCAACTATCTCCCTGCTTATGAAGGATCTTTGTTGGGCACCACTGTCAAACATTGTCTTTATAATAGACTGAATGGAACCATTATGGCTCACATTCATCTCCGCAGTGGAACAGCTTGAGTTGAACTACTCTTATTAGTGACTGCCATTTTTAACTACTGTAGGGTCCGAGTTATTATCACTGTTAGGACAAAGAGCGATGTTTACGAATCAGATTGTTTATATTTCGCTACAGTTCTTAAGCTTATAGGGCATGCTTTGAAGCATGTTAGCCTGCGAGACAGGTTAGGCAATTACCAAGGCCCATTAACCTGTCAACTCTCGTGTACAATCTGATAATATTACATGTGGAGGGTGGATGGTTTCGCCCCTCACATAAGACACAATTTATATTCGTACTTCACTAGAAGTCGCCCTGGATATAGGGATTGTAATCTATTATTTTAAAAAAAAGAGTAGGTCTAAGTGGTTTACTGTAGGGTCTGGAGAGTTTGAATCGTAATTACAGGCTGTTTGATTTGCGTAGCAGGGCGACAGGATACATACTATCTAACGAGGGATCTTTAAACTCTGAGGGTGGCTGATATAAGCTGATTAGCCCATCAGGCGTAATAATTCGTGATCTCCCTGTTTTTGGGGGTTACTTGCTTAATACCTTGGCAACCTTTGGGTTAAAGAACTTTACGATTGTTTGATGAAATATGAGCACACTCAAAAAAAAACAGTAATCCCTCATATTCAATTACTTTATCGAGATATCTTTGACATTCTGTTCATGATTGATAACAATAGCTGATTTCTTATCCGCCGCTTGTCTTAATTGAAGCTTCATAATGGCATTAGGCCGTCTCAATTTATTCCATTGCTCTTTTTAACAATGGTAGACCTGTCTTTGATTAATATAATCAATAGGAATTGGTCCGTAATTGCGTCCTCAACACATATTATACATTCGTGTGAGCATTGCTAACTTAGCTGATAATAAAGGCTTAGGCTAAATTCGCCCATGATTTAGTTAATTAATTTCAAATAAAATATTAATGGCAAGATTACGTTTAACTGATATATATAATTGTTAGTTGATAATTAATTATATTATAGAGTGCGGGAATCGGCTGGTTGGCTGGCCTAAAAAAAACAAGAGCATACCAGGCCTATGCGAACCATCACTTGAACTATAACAACTAACTAGTCTACGTAGCCTTTGATGCTATCTACTCCTGGCAGTGATTAGTTGAACAGGCTGGAGTCATTCCCTGACCCGCGAAATCCCCCGCCTCCCAGCCTCTAACCAGCAATTGTGGTAAGCTCATAATTATACGCCTCACAACGACGCACCTTGAATCACTGAACATCAATATTCCTCATCAGGCACCAATGTGGGAATTTAACTGTCACATCACATATTTTAATATAAGGTCTCACCTAATCAAAAGCCCTGTTCTATCGCATCCGACACATTATCCTAGGCTAATCAATTAACTAGGATACTCATCGGTGGATAGTAGTTTGGCATTACGTAGGCTTGATTAATACTTGGGCCTGTCCTTGTGATGGCGAAGTAGTCTGCGCGTGATCGACCGCCCGTGAAGGACTGAAGGCGAAGGGGTGGAGGCGATGTGCTGGGCGTCCAATGGGTTTTCATCACCAAGTTATCCATGACGCAGCGGATTGTTATCTGTTTGATTCTAACGCGCCCTATTGTGTTTTACACTTATATGTACCAAATTCAACGTATGTACAAATCTCTTCATTATACAGCAGCGTATATTAGTAGGAGATGTTATTAAGTCGAGTGGGGGTCCCCCTGGCTGTACTGATATATACAAGACACGTATATATTATCAATAATGTTACTCCGGCGAGGGTCTGGGCTGGTGGTACTGTAACTTGTACTTGTATTTATAAACAAGCAACGTATTTTATAGATGTTGATTCGCTCGGATGTCTAGAGTGTACTAGATTCTCCGTGAGTGGGCGGCTGCGATCGCCGCACAAATCCTACCTACATGTGTCAATCCTCTTTGGCGGCGAGGCGAACCCCTACCCAATAAAGAATCATTTGTTTAGCCTTGTCCCTACCAATACCTGCCACGTATACATGTAGGATAGGAATACAAATTATACGATGACGACGCAATAGCCAGTCGCTCCAATCAATGTTCTAATGTATAGGTGTCAAATGCTTAATATGACTGGGAAGGTTCATTATTCTATCCCAGCACCTTATCACTTACTCAAATTACCACCTTAATTATAACCTCTTATCATTTAAATTATATATATACATCCCTATACGCATTCCCCTATGATGAACGGTCCATAACGCCCCCTACCTAGGGGGGGGGGGGGGGGGGGAACAAACGCACCACTCTATCCATTATGAGAAGGTGGTTGATGGATAATTTCCACACTGGGTGCCGGCGAAAACTGAAGTTCCGCTTCATGTGACATCACCCCAGGGCCCATATTATTGGCCCAATATTTATCAACAGTAGTCCTATAGTTGTATGCAGGCTTAAAATTGGTCTATACAGCTTATAGGCCCAATATTACTCAACAGTGCGGCCTATATTTATCAGCTTAAATGTCTATACATCTTATACCCAATATTACTCAACAGTGGCCTATATTGTATCACTTAATGGTCTATAACAGCTTTAGGGCCCAATTTTAGCTCAAGCAGTGGGCATTTGTATCTGCTTGTAAAAATGGTCTATACAGCTTATAGTCCAATATTACTCAACAATGGCCTATATTGTCTCAGGCTTAATGGGTCTATAGCAGCTTATAGGCCCATATTACTTCAACAGTGGCTATATTGTATCAGCTTAATGGTCTATACAGCTTATAGCCCAATATTCCTCAACAGTGTCGGCCTATATTGTATCAGCTTAAATGTTCTTACAGCTTATAGCCCAATATTCCTCAACAGTGCCTATATGTATCAGCCCTTAAATGGCTTATACAGCTTATAGCAACAATATTACTCACAGTGCGCTATATTGTATCAGCTTAAATGGTAGATGGCTTACAGCTTATGGCCCCCCTCAGCCCCCCCTCTACCACCAACACTACCACGCCCCACCATCCCTTCTACCACCACCACTACTAGCCACCACCACCCTTCCTACCACCACACTACCACCCCCACCATCCCTTCTAGCCACCACCACTACAACCCCCACCATCCCTTCCTACCACCACCAGTACCACCGCCCACCATCCCTTCTACGAACCACCACCACTACCCCCCACCATCCCTTCTACCACCAACACTAGCCACCCCCCACCATCCCTTCTACCACCAACATTATCCACCCGCACCATCCCTTCTACCACCACGCACTACCACCCCCCCATCCCCTTCTACCACCAACACTACCACCCCCACCATCCCTTCTGCCACCAACACTACGCACCACCCCATCCCTTCTACCTAACCACCACTACTACTACCATGGCCCTGAAAGCCTGTGAACATCAACTAGCAACTCATACGTGGCACATAAAAGTCTGTAGTGATGCTATAATTCGTAATATATTGTGGGGCGCTGGTGACAGTAGTGGGGCAGTGGCGAGTGACTGGCGACTATAGTGTTATCTAACTGTAGGACTGTAATGGGGAGTAATGACGTTATGTCTATATTTTTTCGTTTTTTATTTACTTGTAGTCTGATTTATTTGTCTGTTTGTTGTTTGTTGATGAATTACATTTATTTGTAAAGACTGGTTTTTTTTGTGTTGAGTTTAAGGGTCCTGGCTGCTTGGTGATGGGGAATTATTGGAACGGCTGTCTGGCACATATTTGTTTTAGAGATTAATGTGTTTGTCTCCCCTGGCCTCCCACACTCTGCTTTAGCAAGACCGCATCATGAGGTATGTGTGTAAGTAATGTCTTCATACCCTTCGCCTCCCCTCCCTCTCTTTTCTCTTGCTCTCTCTAATGTGCTAATTCCTCCGCATATCTTCCTCTTGCTCTCTCTAATGGTCTATTCCTCCCATATCTCTCTTTCTCTGGCGGTCTCTTGCATATATCTATAATGGTCTAATCCTACATTTTCTCCTCTTTCCTTTCTTCTCCTCCTTCTCTCTTCCTCTTCTACATTTATTTCTTCTCTAGAACATTTCCCCTAGCATTATTTCTTAACTTCTAGAGGACTTTCTCTTCCGCGTTCGTCAATTCAGTAGCTTTTCTCAGCGTTCTCGTGGCTTTCGTACTTTTCCTGGCCATCTACTATAGCTACTTATTTAGGCTTGCACCTGCATGGACTGATGTTGTCCATCACTCCTGGTGTGGTGAAAACTATGTTATCATGCGTTTTATTAGCTTATATTTTGATTTGTTGTCCTGTTGATGTAAGATCGTTATTTCTGGTTGCAACTTTGGTTATAATGGAACGAGAGTTTCGCGGGTTCGTTTCAAGAGACACCGACTATTTTTTTTCTGGAAGGGCCTACAATGGTGGCATGTTCTAATATGTCTAGATAGTTTTAATTTGCGCAAACTCATAAAAAATAAAAAATAAAGATATACTTTTGTGGTTAAGGTTAGGCTAGGTTTAATTAAAACCTATAAGGTTAGGCTAGGTTTCATAAAAACCTATAAGGTTAGGTTAGGTTTCATTAAAAACCTATAAGGTTAGGTTGGGTTGGGTTTCATTAAAACCTTTAAGGTTGGGTTAGGTTTCATTAAACCTATAAGGTTAGGTTAGGTTTCATTAAAACCTATAAGGTTGGGTTAGGTTTCATTAAAACCTATAAGGTTAGGTTAGGTTTCATTAAAACCTATAAAGTTAGGTTAGGTTTCATTAAAACCTATAAGGTTAGGTTAGGTTTCATTAAAACCTATAGGGTTAGGTTAGGTTTCATTAAAACCTCTAAGGTTAGGTTAGGTTTCATTAAAACCTATAAGGTTAGGCATAGACCACTGTATACCGTGGTCTATGGGTTAGGTTAAGTTTAATTTTTTTCCATTTTTTTTTTTTTTTTTTTTTTTTTTTTTTTTTTAATATTATTTTGCGAAAAATTAAAACTATCTCCATTAGAACAAGCCCTATTGTGGGCCCAAGAAAAAAATAGTCGGTGTCTCTGAAAAGGGACCGCGAAACTCTCGTCCATTATTACCGCAACTTTTGCTCTGGTTGAGTAGAACAATTACTGGGTTGCCTGACCTCGTATATTTAGTTTTTTTTTTTTTTGAATAATTTTGTCGTATCGACGCAGCTGAGATGGATCTCCGCTGTAACCAGACAGCTTCTCTCAGACTCCCCCTTTAGAGAGCTGTCTGCTAGTGCTTATAGTGTTGGCCGAAGTCCGCACCCGGGGGGCGGGTTACAAACCCTGGCTAACACCCGGTACCCATTCACTGCTGGGTGGACAGGGGCTCGGGTTTTAAGGAAACACCCCAAAACTGTTTCCGCTCCGCCGGGGATCGAACCGGGACTTCTCGGTTGTGAATCGAGCGTGCTTCCCCTACACCACGGAGTTCCACGGAGTTTAAAATGGGAAATGCTTTTGTGTGATTTATGGCTGTGACTATATGACTATATATATATATGGCTGTGAATAGTTACAATGTGGTATAATGCTGTGGTGTGATTATGGCTGTGACATATGACTGTGACTATATGACTATATATATGGCTGTAATAGCTACAATGGGGTATAATGCTGTGGTGTGATTTATGGCTGTGACTATATGGACTATATATAGGCTGTGAATAGTTACCATAGGGTATAATGCTGTGGTGTGATTTATGGGTATGACATGTTATTTAGTTTGCCTACTGTAGATAACAGTATAGTCGCCAGCTCCCACTAATGTCGCCAGGGGCCATATATAAGGAATGATAGCCTCATACAGCTGTCTGTGCCACTGAAGGATGATAACAGTAGTTTTTTTATCATGACTGTATAATCTACCCTGTTTCAGCGTTGTTTTATGCTTTGTAGCTGCAAGTATAGACCTCTCAAATTTCACTACGCGTTTTTTTTCTTCGGGCGACAACGACGGCGGGAGGACACTCAGTAAATAAACACTAGATGGCGACCTTATTGTTGGTCGGCAATTTTGGTGATATTTTTGTCATTTGTTCATTCATAGCCATACTATGACACAGATGAAGACACAAAATGACACAGACTATCCAGATAGTCCCCTTTTAACTTTCCTGAAATCATGGATGTAGAAATGTAAGTATTAACGCCACCACACGTCTGTTACATAACAAAGAAAAAGTTTTCCTGGCGACATTACTGTTATCTACCGGGAAAAAAAAAAAAAAAAAAAAAAAAAAAAAAAAAAAAAAAAAAAAAAAACACACACACACAGAAACGGTTAGCAGATTCATTCAAAACACTAAAAACACATCAGAAATAAAAAAGTTTCGTCCACCAAAGTGAGTTTAGGTTCATCTGGATATTTACCGACCCTTTTTTCAGCCTATTTCACCCCCTTTTACCTTATTTCACTTTTAACACCCTATTTTACCCTATATCACCTTATTTCACCCTTTTATCACTCTATTTACCCTTATATTTCGCCCTTTTTTCACCCTATTTACCCTTTTATAACCCTATTTACCCTTATATACCGTACAGTGGGGCAATTGAGGACAAATATTGCTATTTTTTGAGATACTAAGGGATATGGGAAAAAAACCTTATATTTGTATACAAATTTTATTTGACAAATAATCCTTTACTCCTTTTCCGGCACATATCTACCAGTGCAAATGTATCATAATGCAATTTTTTTTTTTTTTTTAATAAACAAAAAAGTCATTATTGCCATCAACATTGGGGCAATTGAGAAAAGTGATGGCAAACATGAGGGATGTTGAACTCTTTGTGGTATTCATGATTCTTTCTGTGTGTTTTATACCTTTCCTGAATATCTGTATTTTGCCTTTTGGATCGTTCGTCAGATTGGTCTCGTCATAGTTGATTATGTTGCAGGGAGGTACATCAACAAGCGTAGTGCGAAGGCGGTCAAAGTATCTGGTAACATCAATTCTGTCACAGTGCTCGCTTCCTGGAGATTTTTGGATGTGCGTATGAAAAAGATGTAGTGTGCCGAAGAAATTCGTATACCATTTAACTCAGCAGGTTATCTTTAAATTCTTCAATGGATCGGTGCCGACTGTCTATAAGTCTTCACGAAAGTCCTTAACTCTGTGAATAAAAAGCCATGCAAAATCCCCAGTGACGCCAGATTCTGGCTATGGCATCTCTTCAGTAAGGAGAGTGCTGTCTTGCGGCGAAACTCGTGGTGATTTGATCTCCTACATCCCCTGATAAGGCTCGTGGTAGGATGTTTTTCTTCTCGCTGCCACACGATTTCTCCGGGCCATGTCGATCAAACCTTGGCAACATTCCCCTTCACTGTATACACTTGGACGTACCTTCTTTTTGTTTCCGGACCATTCTGTAAAAAGAAAAGATGCTTTATATACCTACATAGTGCATAAGGATATTCTCAATTACCATTCATGTTCTCAATTGCCCCCCTTTTGTTCTCAATTGCCCCACTTGTGTTGTCAATTTTCCTTAGTAATTGTTCAATCTTTGAACACTAATCACTTACCTGTTAAATGGATATTCGTGTTGCGAAAGATCTAGATCCATATCAGAATGCAGGTTTTTCTTTTAAATCGGGCATGCCCTATAGACCTTATAGTTGTCTGTAAAAAGTATCTAAAAACCAATTTTGAAAAATTAACATAATTAGTTTAAATTTCACACAACCAAGTTGATAGCTACTGCAATTTACCCATCATTGGTGATCACACTGAACATTAAAAATATATACCTTAGAATAACACGCAGTTTAGTTGTTCAATACCTTTATTTCTCGTTGCCCATGTGGTATTGCCCATTGTATAACCCCTTTATTTTACACCCTATTTACCTTTATACCTATTACCTTATATAACCCCTTTTCACCTTTTTCAACACCCTATTTACCCTTATATAAACCCTTTTTTTAAAACCTTT
>JACEEZ010008805.1:5000-40405 GCA_016584305.1 Chionoecetes opilio | reverse complement strand
AAGGGGGGGGGCCTGGGATGGGAAGAAATATAAAAATTAAGAAAATATGAAAAATTGAAAAAGATGATAAGATGAGAAAATAATGAAAAAAGTTTAGAAGCGTAGTACATGATGGAAAGGAATATTGAAGTCACTAGGATATTAGTTGACTGAAATATTATGAACAAAAATGAAACGGGTTGAATGAGTGATGGAAATATGAAAGTAAAGTCGAGAAGCGCAAGTAATCGAAACTAAAAGAAAAAAAAGGAAAAAAAAATTATTAAGGAACTGAAGCAAACGAAACTAGAAAATACATGAACAATAGAAACAAAACGTGACTGAAGCAAAGAAAATAAAAAAATATGAAAAATAGAAGAAAAAATACCCTAACTGAAAAAATACCCTTACTGAAAAAATACCCTAACTGAAAAAATACCCTAACTGAAAAAATACCCTAACTGAAAAAATACCCTTACTGAAAAAATACCCTTACTGAAAAAATACCCTAACTGAAAAAATACCCTAACTGAAAATATACCCTAACTGAAAAAATACCCTTACTGAAAAAATACCCTAACTGAAAAAATACCCTTACTGAAAAAATACCCTTACTGAAAAAATACCCTAACTGAAAAAATACCCTAACTGAAAAAAATACCCTTACTGAAAAAAACCCTAACTGAAAAAATACCCTAACTGAAAAAATACCCTTACTGAAAAAATACCCTTACTGAAAAAATACCCTAACTGAAAAAATACCCTACTGAAAAAATACCCTAACTGAAAAAATACCCTAACTGAAAAAATACCCAACTGAAAAGATACCCTAACTGAAAAAATACCCTAAATGAAAAAATACCCTAAATGAAAAAATACCCTAAATGAAAAAATACCCTAAATGAAAAAATACCCTAACTGAAAAAATACCCTAACTGAAAAAATACCCTAAATGAAAAAATACCCTAACTGAAAAAATACCCTAACTGAAAAAATACCCTAACTGAAGCAAACTAAACTAAAAAATACATGAAAAATTAAGAAAAAAATAAGTAACTGAAGCAAAGGGAGGATAAGAGAGGTAGGGAGGGTAAGTAAGGTAAGATAGCGGTACAAAAGATTAGATGTCAGAGGTAAAGATAGCAGTAGATAAGATTAGATGTCAGAGGTAAAGATAGCGGTAGATAAGATTAGATGTCAGAGGTAAAGATAGCGGCACAGAAGATTAGATGTCAGAGGTAAAGATAGCGGCACAGAAGATTAGATGTCATAGGTAAAGATAGCGGTAGATAAGATTAGAAGTCAGAGGTAAAGATAGCAGTAGATAAGATTAGATGTCAGAGGTAAAGATAGCGGTAGATAAGATTAGATGTCAGAGGTAAAGATAGCGGTACAGAAGATTAGATGTCAGAGGTAAAGATAGCGGTAGATAAGATTAGAATCAGGGTAAGTTTAGCGGTAGATAAGATTAGATGTCAGAGGTAAAGATAGCGGTACAAAAGATTAGATGTCAGAGGTAAAGATAGCGGTAGATAAGATTAGAAGTCAGAGGTAAAGATAGCGGTAGATAAGATTAGAAGTCAGAGGTAAAGATAGCGGTATAAAAGATTAGATGTCAGAGGTAAAGATAGCGGTACAGAAGATTAGATGTCAGAGGTAAAGATAGCGGTAGATAAGATTAGAAGTCAGAGTAAAGATAGCGGTATAAAAGTTTAGATGTCAAGGTAAAGATAGCGGTACAGAAGATTAGATGTCAGAGGAAAAGGATAGCGGTAGAAAAAAGATTAGATGTCAGAGGTAAAGATAGCGGTAGATAAGATTAGATGTCAGAGGTAAAGATAGCGGTAGATAAATTAGATGTCAGAGGTAAGATAGCGGTAGATAAGATTAGATGTCAGAGGTAAAGATAGCGTAGATAAGATTAGAAGTCAGAGGTAAAGATAGGGGTAGATAAAGATTAGATGTCAGAGGTAAAGATAGCGGTAGATAAGATTAGAAGTCAGAGGTAAAGATAGCGGTAGAAAAGATTAGATGTCAGAGGTAAAGATAGCGGTACAGAAGATTAGATGTCAGAGGTAAAGATAGCGGTAGATAAAGATTAGATGTCAGAGGTAAAGATAGCGGTAGATAAGATTAGATGTCAGAGGTAAAGATAGCGGTAGATAAGATTAGATGTCAGAGGTAAAGATAGCGGTAGAAAAGATTAGATGTCAGAGGTAAAGATAGCGGTAGATAAGATTAGAAGTCAGAGGTAAAGATAGCGGTAGATAAGATTAGAAGTCAGAGGTAAAGATAGCGGTAGATAAGATTAGAAGTCAGAGGTAAAGATAGCGGTACAAAAGATTAGATGTCAAAGGTAAAGTTTAGCGGTAAAAAAGATAGAAGTCAGAGGAAAGATAGCGGTACAAAAATTTAAAAGAATTTCAAGGTAAAGATAGCGGTACAGAAATTAGAATTCAGGGGAAAAGATAGGGGTAGTTTAAGTTTAAAAAAGGTCAGGGGAAAAGATAGCGGAAACAAAAGATTAGAAGTCGAGGTAAAGAAGGGGTCAGAAGATTAGAAGTCGGGGAAAAAGATAGCGGTAGTAAGATTGGGAAGTCAGAGGTAAAGATGGCGGTGATAAGATTAAAAGTCAAGGAAAAGATGCGGTACGAAGATTAAAAAGTCAGGGAAAAGGGATAGGGGGTCCCAAAAAACTAATATAATGATGGCAGGGTAAGGTTGGCAGGGTAAGGCTAGAAGGGTGAATAAGGCAAGGTTAGGCAGGCAGGGGACACGTCAGGAAGTTAAGGCAGGGTAGCAGGGGTAAAAACAAGAAGCCTTATTGAAAGACATGGTTTGAAGGGTGGCGGGGGGGTAGAGCCCAGGGTTTTGAAGGGTGGCGGGGTGGGGGGGTAAGAAAAAAACTTTACAAAGTTTAAAAAAAAAAAATACAGAGGGTAAAAAAAAAAGGAAATCCAAAGAAACGAATGAAATATAATAAGCACTCAGTAATAAAATAAATTGTATAAGGAGTGAATGAGTATAATAACAATGAGAACAAAACAAAGGGAAAAGAATTCAATCAAATTTGGGAACAGCATTTTTTTTTTTTTTATTAAAATTTTTTACTTTTGGGCCTATGGGCGCCTGTAGGCTATTCTTTTTTTTTCCTTGAGAGCTGTGATGGTTGGCCCTGCACATTCTTGAGGGCTGTGATGGTTGATTCTCGCTCGTGGTTGCGCAGGCTGGACTTTTATAGTGACACCCGTGATGGTTTTAGTGACACCCGTGATGGTCACCAGGGGGCGGCTCGTGCTGCCCCCGGGTCCCCCGCCCCCCCGTGTAGCCCACAGTCAAAAGGTAAAGGTTTTGATGCAGCATGTGGGTACTTGGGCCACTCCCATGGAAGAAAGATTTTTGCGCCCCCTGCGGGAAACTTTAACCCTCGGGATTTTTGTGCCCCACAAACCCAAGATTTAAAATACCGGGTTTAAAACCCCGCCCCAGCTTAGTGACGTCAATGCAGTCCCCTCGAGAAAACAAACAAAGAAAACATGTTTTTTTTTTATTTTCGGGGGCCTTTTCTAAAAAAATGCCCCGAGCCTCCTATTTTCCCCCCTCCACCCACCTAAAAGCACCTGGGGCCCGGGGCGGCGGCCTCCCCTTACCTGACCTCACCCCGATCAAAACCTGTCCTACCCCCACCTTAGAACCCCCTCCTCTGCTACTCTCCTGCCACCCCCTTTTTACCTCCTCTTTCCACTATGAGAATATAAATTATTAATACTACTATATTTCCCATCATTATCTTTTATTTTTTATATAAGTTTATTACTATTATCATTCCATTCCTATTGGCAAGTTTAAATAACATGATTTTGGGTTTTTGGGAGAGGTTTTTAAGGGCCCAACTATCATAAAAAAATTGACTGCAGTGAAATTGTTGGCATGAAAAAAATTTTTTACCTCTAGTGATTTTGGGGGTTTTAAAAAAAAACCCCTTTAAATTTTGTCCCCAATTTTAGTGGAGAAAGAGGGGGAGAGGAAGAGAAAGAGAGAGAGAGAGAGAGAGGAGAGAGAGAGAGAGAAGAGAGAGAGGAGAGAGAGAAGAGAGAGAGAAAAAATTGTGTAGTCTCATTTATAGGGGAAAATTGAATTAGAGAAATAAAATTTTAGAATAGAAACCCAAATGTATGTATGTTGTTTAGGAAATTTAATCTACCATTCCTAACGTCAAAGATAGTTCTCAGTAGCCCAGCTAAAATCCCTGACTGTAAAACCTAAAAGAAAAAAGGTTAAAAAAAAAAAAAAAAAAAAAAAAAAAAAAAAAAAAAAAAAAAAAAAAAAAAAAAAAAAAAAAAAAAAAGAGGAGAGTCCCCCCCCACGGCCCCAAACCCCCCCACCCCCCTCCCCTGCCTCACACACCCCTTGTTTCTCTCCCCTGTTTGGGCTGGCTGCTGGAAAGCCACCCCCTTTCTACCTCCTCTTTCCATTTCCCCAAAAAATGATCATTATGTTTTTCTATGTAGTGTCTTTTCTCCAGTCTCCTGTAAAAAGAAAATTAGAAAAGGGAAAAAATCCTCACCCCAAAAAACCGTAAAACATGCTTTAAGAAAAGGGGCACAGAAGACATGCCCTCATCATGGTCTGTGGGGAGTTTTTCATTCAAGACGGGCGACCTGTTTTGCAGGGGGGGTGGGAGGCAACCTTCGCACTGAAAGCTGACGTCACGCGCAAAAAGAGGAACTTTTCAGACTACCCCGTGAGAAAAACCCCGATAGCCCTGTTGATCCTGCTCACAAAATACCAGGCTCTTATCCACTGCGTTTAAAAATGTTTTAAAGATTTTCCCCGACAGGACTCGGGGAAAAATCGGGACAAGCCCAATCTAAGACGCTAACTTTGCCACCGGGAAAGGGGCTTGACAGGGTAGGGTTGGCCGGGGGGCGCAGGGGAGGGGGATTTCCCGGGGGGGGTGAGGTTTTTTGGGGGGGGGAATGAGGCAGTTTCAACAAATAGGGGTGACTTCGGGCATGAGGGGGCGTAAAGGGGGGCCCATTGTTAGGTTTTAAAAGAAATCTTTTTGAGGAAAAAAGAAGAAGAAAAGAAAAAGAAGAAAAGGAAAATCATACGGAAAAAAAGGGAGGGAAAAAGGAAAAAAAGGCCCCAAAGAGAAAAGGGAAAGGGAAAAACGTTTAGGAGGCCGGAAACTTTCAGTTTAGAATAGAGGAAGGGGGGAAGGAAGGAAGGGAGGGAGGAAACTGTAAAAGTTGGGGGTTTTAAAGGAAAGTAGGAAAAGAAGGAAGGGGGGAGGGAGGGGGGGGAGGGAGGGAGGGAGGGGGGGAGTGGAGGGGGGGGGTTGGGGGGGAAAAGGGGGGTAGGGGAAAGGGGAAGGAGGGATGGGGGGGAGGGAAGGGGGGGAAAGGGGGGGGAGAGGAAGGAAGGAAGGGGGGAAGGAAGGGGGGAGGGGGGGGAGGGGGGGAGGTAAAAGGGGGGAGGAAGGGGAAAAAGGTAGGGAAGGGAAAGGGGGAGGGGAAAGGGAAAAGGAAAGGGAAAGGGGGGGGGAGGGAGGGAGGGGGGGAGGGGGGAGGGGAAAGAAGGAAAAGGGTGGAGGGGGGGAGGGAAGGGGGGGGAGGGAGGGAGGGAGGTAGGTAGGGGGGAAAAGGGGGGGGGGAAAGGGGGGGAGGGAGGGAGGTAGGAGGGAGGGAGGGAGGGGGGGAGGGAGGGAGGGAGGGAGAAGGAAGGGATTGGGGGAAACAAGAAAACAGGAGGAGGAGGAGGAGGAAAAAAAGGGGGTTAAGAGAAAAAGCAAGAAAAAAGAGAAAAAACAAAAGGAAAAAAACAAAAAACAAAGGAAAGAACATTAGGAGGAGGAGGAGGAAAAGGGGGGGGAAGAAAAGGCGACGACGAAAAAGAAGAAGAAGAAGAAGAAGACGAAAGGAAAAAAAGGAAAAAAAAAAAAAAGAAGAAGAAAAGAAGAAGAAAAACGAAGGCGAAGGAGGAAAGGAGGAGGAGGAGGAGCATCAAGGGCCTCGGGCAAGTTGGTGTCCTCAACCCCAAGTCGGCGGGGGGGTTCGAACACTTTTTAAAAAATAAACTGAAATAAATCTTTTCACTCCAACCCCTTTCCCCCTTTACCTCCACCCCGCATGTTTTCTTGCCGGGGGAAGGAGGAGGGGGATGAGGGGAGGAAGGGATTGGAGGGGGGGGAGGGAGGGGAAGGAATTTCATACTGGAAGGAAGGAAGAGGGGAGGGAAAAAGAAGGAGGGAAATAAGGAAAAAGAAAAGGAATTTTAAAAAGGGGAAGAAAAAAGGAGGGGGGGGGGAAGGAGGAAGGGGGGGAGAATTTTGGACAAAAGGGAAAAGGGGGAGGAGGAGAAGAAGGAGGAAAGGAAAAGGAAAAAAGAGGGGGAGGAGGGTAAAAGGGAAAGAAAAATAAAAGGAGAAGGAGAGGAAAAAAGGAGGAAGAGTAAGGAGTAAGGGGGAAAACGAAGGAAGAAAAAGGGGGAGAGGAAAAGGATGGGAGGAGGGGCGGGAGGGGGTTAGAAGGAAAGGAGAAAGGAAAAGGGGAGGAGAAGGAGAAAAGGAAAGGAGAAAGGAAGGAGGGAAGGAGAATAAGAAAAGGCCGGAGGAGGGAAAAAAGGAAAGGAAAAGGAGGAAGGGGAAGGAATGAATTTTTTGAAGGGGAATACGGGGGGAGAAAGGAAAAGGGGGTGGGGGGGAAAGGGTTCGAAAGAGGAGAAAGAGGTTGGAAAAAAGGGAAAAAAAGAGGTTTAAAGTAAGGAGGGGCTTTGTTAAAAAAAAAGAAATGATGAAGAAAGGAAAAGGAGAAAAAAGGGGAAAAGGAAAGACGAAAAAAATGTCAAAAGGGGGAGGGGGGGAAATGAAAAGGAGTATTAAAGAGGGTTTTGGGATGGAGGAAAGGAGGCAAAAAAACGAAAATAAGGGAAGAATAAGAACGAGAAAAGAAGGGAAAAAGAGGGAAAAAACTCGTTCTCCCAAAATCACCATTTTTTTTTTGTTTTTTTAATTTTTTTTTCCCATTTATTTTTTTATTCTTTTTACTTTTATTCTGTTATTTTTTTGTCATTTTCAACTTTTTTCCCACCCGTTTTCCTTTTTCTTTTTTTTCTCGTCTTTGGCAAAAAAAAGGATACTTTTTAGAGGGAAAATTGGTTTTAGTTTTTTTTTAAAATCACCCCTTTTTCTCTCCCCTCTCACCCTTTTTTTTTTTTTTTCTCTCTCCCCTCTCTCTCTCTCTCTCTCTCATCTCTCCCCTCTCTCTCTCTCCTTTTTCTCTCTCCCCTTTCTCCCCTCTCTCTCCTCTCCTCGTTTTAAACTTTTCCTTCCATCTCTCTTCCTCCCTTTTGGGTGCTTGCGTTTTTCCCTTTCCCCCTGTCTTGTCTTCTGTTGTCTGTCCCGTCCCGTTTTGTCTGTCTGCTTCTGTCTGTCGGGCCCCGTCCCGTTTTGTCTGTCCGGGGGGTAGGGCTGTTTATCTGTTCCCGTCTGTCTGTATGTCTGGGCTGTTTGTCGTCTGTCCCGCTGTTCCCGTCTGTCTGTCCTGTCCCCGGGCTGTCCCGTCTGTCCTTTTCGGGCTGGGCTGTCTGGGCTGTCTGTCCCGTCTGGGCCCGTATGTCCCTTTTATTCCCGTCCCCGTCTGTCTGTCTGTCTGGGCTGTCTGTCCCGTCTGTCGTCTGTTTTGTCTTTCTTCTGTATGTCTGTCTGTCTGCTGTCTGTCTTCTGTCTTGTCTGTCCCGTTTTTTCTGGGCGTCTGTCTGTATGTCCCTTTTTGTTTGTCTGTCTGTCTGTCTGTTTTGTCTGTCTGTCTGCTGTCCCGTCTGTTTTGTCTGTCTGTCTGTCTGTCTGTCCCGTCTGTCGTCTTTCTGTCTTTCCCCGTCTGTTTTGTCTGTCTGTCTTCTGTCTGTCTGTTTTGTCTGTCGGGATTCATGTATTCCTATTTGTCTGCTTCCGGTTTTTATCAATAATCCCTTTTTTAATTCCCTTTTAACCCCCTTTAGTCCCAAAGTTCTTTTCTCTCTCTTCCTTTTCTCCCCTTTTCTCTCCCTTTCATCGTCTCCCCTCTCGTTTTCCCTCTCTTCCTCCTCCTCTCCCTTCTCTCTCCCTCTCCTCTTTTTCGAGTCGCTTTTCCTCTCTCTCTCTCTTTCTCTTTTTCCCTCTTTCTCTCGCTCCCATCTTCCCTTCTCTATTTTTTTTCCTCCTTCGTACTCCCCCTTCCATCCCTCCATTCTTCTCCCATCCCCCCCTTCCTCCTTTACCCCTCCTTCCCCCCCCCTTTCCCTTTCCCCCCTCCTATCCCTTCCCCCCCCTCCCATCCCTTCCCTTTCCCCCCCTCCATCCCTTTCCCCCCCTTCCCCTTTCCCTTTTCCCCCCCTCCCTCCCTCCTCCCCCCCTCCCTCCCCCTCTCCCCTCCCCCCCTCCCTCCCTCCCTCCCCCCCTTTTCCCACGGAAAGACCCCTTCTACATTCGGACACATAAAATTTTTATCTGGGGGTTTTCCCGATGTCTTTTTTTTTGGGTGTACCTCACAGAAAGCTTTTCCCCTTCTTCTTCTTCTTCTTCTTCTTCTCTTTTTTTCTTTTTTTCTCTTTTTTTTCTTCTTTTTTTCCTTTTTTTTTAAATTTCCCATTTTTATTTTTTTATTTTCTCCTTTTCTTTTTTTTCCCTTTTTATTTTCGTCTTTTTTTTTTTTTTTTTTTTTTTTTTTTTTTTTCACATTTTTCTTTACATCTTTTTTTTACCCTTCTCTTTCCTTCTTTTCTTCTTCTTCATCTCCTTTTTCTTCTCTTTCTTCTTCTCCATTCTTCTTTTACTTCTTCTTCTCCTTCCTTCTTCTTCTCCTTACTTCTCCTTTTCTTCTTCTTCTCCTCCTCTGTCAATCAGGCAGAGTAGTGCTAGTCAGTCTTTCTCTCTCTCTCTCTCTCTCTGTCATCTCTCTCTCTCTCTCTCTCTCTTCTCTCTCTCTCTCTCTCTCTCTCTCTCTCTCCTCTCTCTTCTCTCTCTTTCTCTCTCTCTCCTCCTCTTCTCTCTCTCTCCTTTTCTGGTTGTACGAGTCTGTAATTCGCTGTTTTCTCTTTCTATATTTCTTCCTTGCCTTATTCTTTCTATGGATCTTTCTTTCTTTTTCTTTCTTTCTTTTCCATATGTCATTAGTGCTTCTTGTGTTTACCTTGCTTTCTATGTGTGTGTGTGTGTGTGTGTGTGTGTGTGTGTGTGTGTGTGTGTGTGTGTGTGTGTGTGTGTGTGTGTGTGTACATATATATTTGTGTATGTGTACGAGAGTGAATAGGAAGCTGAAATGAACTACTACTACTACTACTACTACTACTATACTACTACCACTACTACTACTACTACTACTACTACTACTACTACTACTACTACTACTACTACTACTACTACTATTACTACTATCTACTACTACTATACCTACTACCCACCACTACTACTACTACTACTACTACTACTACTACTACTACTACCTACTACTACTACTACTACTACTACTACTACTACTACTACTACTACTACTACTATCATCTTCTTTTGGTAACAATAGCCACAAACTACCCGATAAAAACGTAACAAATTGGCTAATGAAATAATTACTGCTTAAGAACCCTTCATTGTAGTTGTGTTTTTTCAGTTAGTCACTTAGGAGGTGGTGGTGGTGGTGGTGGTTGTAGGTGATTGTAGGAAGTGGGGTTTTTAAATAATTGTAGTAGTAGTAAAGTAGTAGAAAGTAGTAGTAGTTTTAATATAGTATAATAATAGATTAGTAGTATAGTAGTAAGTAGTAGTAGTAGTATAGTATTTAATTAGTAGTAGATAGGGGGATAGTATTTATAGTATTAGAAATAGTAGTAGTGAGTAATGGTTGTTATTGAAAGTAGAAAGTGTAGTAGTGGGAGAAATTTTAGAAAGTAGTAGAAAGTAGTAGTAGAAAGAAATTTTAATAGTAGTATAAAAATAGTAGTAAAATATAGTAGAAATAAAGAAAGGAAATAGAGTAAAATTAGTAGTTAGTAGAAATAGAATAGTAGTGTGTAAGTATAAATAGGTAGTAGAAATAGTAGTAGTATAGTAGTCAAAATATAGTTGTGTGTATAGTAGTAGTATTATAGTATGGGTAGTAATAGTATAGAAATAGTAGTAGTATTAATGTAATTGTGTAGTATTAGAGTAGTATTAGTGTAATAGTAGTATCGTGTAGTAGAAAAGTATGAAATATTAGTAGTGTTTAGTTTTGAAGTAATATTTAAAAATGTATTAAATTAGTAGTGGGATTTAGTGTAGTGGGTAGTAAGTGTTCGTGTAGAAAATGTAGTAAGTAGTAATTTGTAGTAGTTTGTAGTAGAAAGTAGAAAGTTTTATAAGTGTATAGTATGTTTTATAATTAATTTTAAAATAAAAGGTGTAGGAAAATTTAAAAAAAAATCACATAAATTTTAATTTTTCCCCCTTTCCCCCTTTGGGGTGTTTTTGTGGGGTGTTTGTGTGTGTGTGTGTGTGTGTGTTTTTGGGGTGTGGTGTTTTGTTTTGCTGTGCCGGGTGCCCCTCCCTCCACCTAACACTGTTCCCCCTCCCACAGGTATTTTCCCTCCAAGCCGTCCACGTACTCATGAAAAAAAGGGAGGTCAGCTGTTCCCTACCCTGGCAAACCTTAGGGGTGTAACTTACCAGGGGAAATGGGCGGAGGAATAAAGGTGGAGATGAAATTTGGTTTAAATGGGGTGGGAAAAAGGGGTTATGAGGTGGAATGATTTGGGAGAGGGGGAAGAAATGGTTTTAGGGGGAAAGGTTTGAAGGGGGAAAATTTTTGGGTTTAATGGGGTGGAAAATAAAAAAATTTGGTTAGGGGTTGGAGTTTAAATGGGTTTTAGAGGTGGAAAAAATTAATGGGTTGGATGAGGTGGGATGAGTTGAAAATGAGTATGGGAATGGGGTGGAAGGGTTAGGGGTTATGAGTGGAATGAGTTTTGGGTTTATGAGTGGAGATGGGGTTGGATATTGGAAAATTGGTTATGGGGTGGAGAGGGAATTGGTTTTGAGGGGGGAGATAAAAATTGGGGTTATGAGGGGGGAATAAAAATTTTTGGGTTATGAGGTGGAAAATGAAAAGGGGTTAAATTAGGGGGGGAGAGGGTTTTTGGGGTTTTTGGGGGGAGAGGGAAAATTTGGGTTATGAGGTGGAAAAATTGGAAATTGGGTTATGAGGTGGAGATGAGAATTGGTTATGAGGTGGAGATGAAAATTGGTTATGAGGTGGAGATGAAAATTGGTTATGAGGTGGAGAGGGAAGGTTTCTAGGGTGGGATGAGTTGGGCTTGGTGGAGAGGGAGTAGGGGTTTTTGGGGGAAAGGGTGGGGGGAGAGTATGGGTTTAAAGGTTTGGAGATGAGTATGGGTTATGAGGTGGAGATGAGTATGGGTTATGGGTGGCGAGTAGGGGTTTTTATGAGGGGGGATGGAAGGGGGCTGGGTTAATGGGTTATGGGGTGGGATGCGTTGGGTTTTGGGTGGGGAGTAGGGGTTTTGGGGGGGATTAAATTATGGGTTTTGAGGTGGAGATGAGTTTTGGTTTTGGGTTTTTAGTTTAGTTTGGGTTTGGAGGGAGTTTAGTAGGGGTTTAAAGGGGTGGGGTTGAGTATTTTTTTATGAGGTGGAGATGAGTATGGGTTATGAGGTGGAGATAAAGTAGGGGTTTTTCCCCTCTTTTACCGCTTTGCGGGGTTAAAAGGGGTGAAATTTATTCAAAGACCCCAATCGTCTTTTTTTTTTTGGGGTTTAAAATTAAATCTCGCCCTGGGAATGGAGAACGTAATGTTATGTTATAGACTCGTTTAAGGAGGGGAAGGGAAAAGGGGGCAAGGAATTAAAAAAGGGGGGGCAAGGGAAAGCGGGGAAGGGAAAAAGGAAAATGAAAGGGGAAGAAAGGGGAAGGGAAAGGGGCGGGGGGGGGCAAAGGGAAGGGAAAAGGGGAAGGAAGGAAAAAATAAAAGGGGGGAAGGAAGGGAAAGGAAAGGGGAAAAAAGGGGGAAAGGGGAAAAGAAAGGAAGGGGAAGAAAAAAAAGGAAAAAAAGGGGGGGGAAGGAAAAGGGAAAAACGAAAAAAGGGGAAATAAAAAGGGGAAAAAAGAAAAAAATGGAAAAAAAGAGGGAAAAGGGGGGGAAAAATAAAGGGAAAAAATCTCTTTTAAAATGTCTAATAATTTTAAATTATTTTGAATCAAAAGGGAAAGTTTTTTACCCGAGAAAAAAATTTTTTTTTAATTTTTTATATAATTTTCCCCAGTCGGTAAAATAAAAAAACCCCCTTTTAATTTTTTCCCAGACTCACATTTTTTTTTTTTGGTAATGTTGAAATACTTATTCCCAGTTTTCGTAAAAAAAACCCTCGGTCTTAGTTCGAGACTCACTTGGTTTTTTATAGATTGACTCATCTCAGTTTCGAATCAAGAGAGTATAACATAGTTCGAAATCTAGAACGTCTAAGAACTGAATCGAACTGACTATACTCTGTTTTTTGAACGAGGCGAAAAATCCTGCCCCCTTGCAGCTTACTGACTGATATTTGATGCCGGAGAAGGGAATACTACGGTACTTCTTAATTTCAGTTGTATTTTTTCATAGTTAACCATATAATCAGGTAAACACAGGCATCATTTTACGCAATAGACCTTAAGATAGAATAGAATTTTCGCCTTGTTAAAAAAAATAGACTATAAGTAATTAATGTCAGTCTCGAATTACACTCTTGAAAATCAGTACTGGAGTCACCGTGCATCCTAATAAAGAAACCTTAGCCACTTTAACCCTGCGTGGCTGTCCTTCATCTCAGCCTGGGATTAATGAACGAAGATAAAAACGATAAGAATCATATTACTAAGACTTTCCCCTCCAATCTTCCTCTTGTGTTGCCCTCCTCCTCCTCCTCCTCCTCCTCCTCCTCCTCCTCCTCCTCCTCCTCCTCCTCCTCCTCCTCCTCCTCCTCCTCCTTGGTATTCTGAGCACTGGTCGGGCCTTCGAGAGCTGGCCAGACCGAAAGCCTGTCTCTCGGGCTTTTAGTAATAATGCTTTTGTTATGAAATGCCGGACACGGGGAAAGGGGAAATGGGGGAGAGAAAAGAGAGAGGGGGGGGGGAGAGAAGAGAGAAAAGAGGGGAGAGGAGAGAGAGAGGGGGAGAGAGAGAAAGAAAAAAAAAAAAATAATAATGAAATAAACACACACACACACACACACACACACAACACACACACAACACCCCCAAACCCCACACACACACACACACCACACACACAACCCCAAACCCACACCCCCCATTAAACAAAAACCCCCTCAGTGAAGGTGAGTTTCCATTTTTAACTTTCCAGGGTCCAAAGAAATAAATTCGGGGCAACTTTTAAAACAATTTCCCTTTTAATTCTCTCTCTCTCTCTCTTCTCTTCTTCTCCCCCTCTCTCTTTCTCTCTCTCCCCTCTCCTCTCCTTTCCTCCCTCCTCCCCTCTTCCCTTTCCCTTTCTTTTCCTCCCCCCTTTTCCAATTTATTTTCCTACTTAAAATCACCCTTTCCCCCTTCAAATCCCTCTCTCCCCTCTCTCCTTCTCTCCTTCTCTCTCCTCCTTTCCTTTTCTTTTCCCCTCCCCCCTTTTTTTCTCTTCCTTTTCCTTTAAAATCACCCCCTCTCCCCTCTCTCTTTTCCCTCTCCCCCCTACCCCCCCTTCCCCTCTCTCCTCTAAAACCCCGTCGGTTAAAGTTTGGCTCCCCCTCTCTTTCCTCTCCTTGTCTTGGGGTTTTTTGGTGTTTTATTTCCCTTTTTTCCCCTTCTTAAGGTTTTGTTTTCTTTTTTTGAAATTATTACCCCTTTTATTTGATTTTCTTATTAGTTTTCCCCTTTTTTGCTTTTTTTCCCCCTTTACTTTTTTTTCATATTCCCCTGTTTTTAAGTTTTTTTCCCCCGTTTTTTTCTTTTTAATTCTTTTTTCCCACCTTTTTAATTTTTTATTTTTTACCTTTTTTTCCCTGTTAATTTGTTTAAATTTTTCTGATTTCCCCTTAAAATAATTGTATTTAAACGTTCCCACGCCTGGGAAATAAAACTTTTTTTATTTTATTTTTTAATTACCCCTTTTCCTCCTCGGCTTCTCCCCCCTTTTGTCTCTTCCCCCTCTCTCTCCCCATCCCCCCCTTTTCCCTCTCTCTCTCTTCGGCTCTCTCTCACTTCTTTTCCCCCCCCCTCCCCCTTCCCCTCATCCTCCTCTCTCCCCGGGTTCTCTCTCTTTTTCCCTTTGGAAATACGGTTGTTTCCCTGGAATTTGGACGATGCGGGAAAAAGGGGAAAGTCCTTAAAACTTTTCCCAAGTGTAAACTTTTCCCAGTTCGATTCCAGGCTTTGGGGGTTGGGGGAAACCGAGCATAGTGAAAAAGGAAATTTGTTTGGGTGATTGGGTGGTGGCGTGTGTGGGGAGAGAGAGAGAGAGGAGAGAGGGGGAGAGAGAAGGGGGAGAGAGAGAAAAGAGAGAGAGAAAAGGAGAGAGAGAGAGGAGAGAAAAGGGGAAAAAGAGAAAGAGAAAAAAGGAAAAAAAAATAGAGGAGAGAGAGAGGGAGATAGAGAAAAGAAAAATAGAGGGGAAGGAGAGATAGAAAAAAAGAAAAAAAAAAAAAAAAAAAAAAAAAAGAAAAAAAAAAAAAAAAAAAAAGAAGAAAAAAAAAGAGAGAGAAAAAAAAAAAAAAAAAAAAAAGAGAAAAAGAGTTATGAATAAAAATCCCCGAAAATGCAAAAAGGAAAACCGCCCCTCTACTTTTGGGGTTTTAAAGTTGTTTCTTTGCGCCAGTATTCTGACTCACACGCGCCAAAAAGAACTCAAAAAAGGCTGAGAAATTTTCCCGCCTCATAGTTACCCCTTTAACTTTACTCTTTCTTTATAAAAACGTTCCGGCTTTGTCTTGCCCGGGAACGATGAGGAGAGAAAGGAAGGAAGGAAGATGAGAAGGTCGGAAGCAAGGAAGGAAGGAGGTATGAACGGCGTAGGAAGGGAAGGAAGCAAGGAAGGAAGGAAGGAAGGAAGGAAGGAAGGAGGTAATGAAAGGCGAAGGAAGGGAAGGAAGCAGGGAAGGAAGAAAGGAAGGAAGGAAGGAAGGAGGTAATGAACGGCGAAGGAAGGGAAGGAAGCAAGGAAGCAAGGAAGGAAGGAAGGAAGGAAGGAAGGAAGGAAGGGAAGGAAGCAAGGAAGGAAGGAAGGAAGGAAGGAAGGAAGGAAGGGAAGGAAGCAAGGAAGGAAGGAAGGAAGGAAGGAAGAAGGTAATGAAAGGCGAAGGATGGGAAGAAGGAAGGAAGGAAGGAAGGAAGGAAGGAAGAAGGTAATGAAAGGCGAAGGAAGGGAAGGAAGGAAGGAAGGAGATAAAGGCGAAGGAAGGGAGGAATGAAACAAGGAAGGAAAGAGATAATGAAAGGTGAAGGAAAGGAAGGAAACGAAGGAGACGAAGGAAGAAAAATGAAAGAGAGGGAAGGAGGAAATCAAGGAGATAAGGAAGAAAGGAAGGAGTTGATAAAGGAAGATAATGAAGTAGAGGAGAAAGAATAGAAAAAAGGTAGGAAGAAAAAAACTATTGCTATTGATTACTCTATATTAGTGTTAAGAAGTTCATTTTAACGTTTTTTTTGGTGTGTGTTTTTGTGTGTGTGTGTTTGTGTGGTGTGGGGTGGTGTGTTTTGTGGTGTGTGTGTGTGTTGGGGTGTGTGTTTGTGTTGGTTGTTTTTGTGTGTTTTATTTGTCGCTACAGTGCTTATAATCCTTAAAAGGATTTGTATTTAGAGAGAGAGGAGAGAGAAAAGGAGAGAGAGAAAAGGAGGAGAGGAGAGAGAGAGAGAGAGAGAGAAAAGGAGAAGAGGGGAAGAGAGAGGGGGGAGAGAGGGAAGAGAGAGAATGACTGGAAAAAATGATAGAAAATTGAAGTTTTAAACGTGAAGTAAAGGTAATGAAGGAATTCCGTTTGAAGGTTTACTTCTGAACCCCTGAAGAGAGAAAAAGGGAGAAGGGGAAAAGGGGAAGGGAAAAGAAGAGAGGGAGAGGAGAGAGGAGAGAGAAAAGAGGGGAAGAGAGAGAAGAGAGAGAGAGAGGAGAGAGATAACCCAGATCAAAACTCTATTGTAAAAATGACACATTATAAAATACATTAAAATTAAGGGTAAAAAACCAAAAAAAAGGGGGGCCCCCCCCAGCAGGTTGCATGGGGAAGGTTTGCCATGTTTAAATAAGTTAGAAAAAAACATTATTAATTACTTTCCCAATATGCATTACAAAAGACTATGTTATGTTACATATATTTTTTTAAGTTTTTAATTGAGGCATTGACAAAGTTTGGGTGACTGTTTTTGACTTGGAAAAGGTTACATGGTTTAGATAATAGTGCAGCTTCCAGCAGGGGGAGGCTTTGGGCACAGCTCCCTCAAAAAAAGTAATTTCTTGACATTCCATTCAAAAAATGGCGGAGGTGTGCTTCTCTTCTGTTTTACCATTTTACATTTTTTCAAAATTTGGGATGTTTCACTGCCAGTCCCCCACAGTACTTATACCCAAACCTTACCCTACTAAACACACCTCCTGGCGCCTAGTAATTAGTTCATTTTTATGTATTGGGGTTACACCCTTTTTTAATCTATAGTAGTGGAGAAACAGACTGACCGGCTGCTGTCAATATGTCTCTTTTTGTAGTTTTCCTTTTTTGCACCATTTCTGTTTTTAGAGGGCCCCCAAGGGGCAGAGGGAGCGGAAACCCAACCCACCTTTAGTCGTACACTTTTTTGGCGAGTTCATCTGACGGGGCGTTACCCGCTATCCCCAGTGTGAGGGGACCATTAAGGGGTTCCACTCTGTTTTTTGACACTTATCTTATAACAAGTTTAATTTTCTGTTCACGAGGACGGTGTAAGAAGGTTCCTTTGTGCACTGTGGGCAGTGTGCTGTCGAGGCAATGATGACGTCCCCGGCCTCTCGCTTGCTCTGCCGAGCCGCGCATCCCGAGAATCCGTTTGGTCGAGGACAGCCATCGGGACGTTCGGATGCTTACGCCCGGTATTCACCCCTTCCCCTTTCCTTGTAGTACACACCCCGGGCCCCCCGCCCCCGTCCCATGCGCGCCCGTCGGTGTACGGTTTTGGGGACACCGGGGGGCATTCATCAAACTAAGGAAGTCCCCCTCACAGCTCCATGGTAATTCACTTTTTAAACCTTGATGGTAGAATAGGCACTTAAAAAACTGGCAGTTCCCAGGGGGGGGGATCACCTGGTTTGTGCTCCCTATCTCCATGTATTTATAAAAATTCCCTAAACTGAGAAATTTCCTGACTCATGGAGCCAAACATTACCTTTTTCTTTCCATTGGATTGAAAAGAGCCCAAAAAAAACTGACCATCAATCATTAGTATTTAGTGATCTCATATTTGGGGGGTTTTCCTTTTGCTGTACTCTATGTGTGAAGGTGGTAACCTATCTCGTGCCCTGCACTACCTGCTGTGTTGATTTTGGGGCCCCTAAAATTTCCAAATTGCTGTATTTTGAATGACTTCAAGTGCTTTAGATTTTACTTTGTTAGACGTGTTGGGTGCTAGAGTTGTAGTCTATGACTGATCTGTTAAGGAAACATATAGCCTCTTTAAGGGCGGGGACAGACGACCCCGCTCCCCCCGAAAAATTCCTTACAACCTATCGAGGCGCCAGGCTGTCGGTGACTTCGTTGTTTCCCCGTTTTCCCCGCCCCAACAATACACCCATAAAAAAAACTTGGGAGGTGGAGCCTTTTTCTTCTAGAATTTTCCCTTGTAGTTTTGGGAACTTTATTCCCGATGCCGTTTATTTTTCAGCAACCTTGCTTTTTTCCCCTGGTGATATGAGGGGGCCGAAAAAAAGGGGGTTGCACAAATCTCCCCGGGGGGTTCGCAAAACGCCTTTTTTAATGTGTGTTTTTTTGAGTCACTTGTAAGGGCCCTATGTCATCACAAAAACAGTAATAACAAACCCCCCCATTAAATTTTTTTAAAAAAAGCAATGATATTCAAAGTGCGTTTTGAAAAAGCATTGGGGAGAGAACACCCCCTTGGTGTTCCTAACACCCCCCATTCTGTTCCTAACACCCCCCTGTGGTGTTTTCCTAACACCCCCCCGTGGTGTTCCTAACAACCCCCCCCGTGGGCCTAACACCCCGTGGTGTTCCAATACCCCCTGTGGTTTCCTAACACTCCCCCTTTGGGGGGTTTTCCCAAAACCCCCCCCTGTGGTTTTTCCCAACACCCCCCCCCCGTGGGGTTTCCTAATTCCTGTTTCCCCCTGGAGTAATTTTCCCCCTCAAAATAGCCTCGACTGTGCTGTCTGTTAGGGGATCTTGTACTATTCTGTGTGGTCCCCGAGGGCATATTGATAGTTGGGGATAAGATGACACTGGGTTAGCTCTTATCAAAGGCTCATCAAAAAGGCTCTATCAAAGGCTCCCTTCAAAAAAATAAAAAAAATTAAATCGTTTTCCCCTTTTCCCAAGGACTCTATGAATGCAGTTTTTGCGCTCCTCGGAAAGAAACCCCTACAGTTCTGGAGAGCTGGGGTTTTGATACTATAGAGTAGACGATTAAGGACTATTCTTTAAAGCATTTTCACAGACAAAAGGTGGAGGTATTGGCTAAGGGCCCTGGGGTTTCCCGGTTTGGGAATGGACAATTCTTTTTTTCCCGGTGTTTTGGAGGCGTCCCCCGCCCCCTACAGTTGTAATCGCAGAACGGATTGCCATCAATCTCGTAAGGAAGCGAATCCCTCGTGGTGACAAACCCTCCTCCGGGTGCACTAGAGCTTGCCCTTTTCCCCCGGTCCTGACGAGCTCCTCTTTTGGTTTATGGGCAGTTATCGGAGCTTAGGGTCGGTAAAGCTGCTTCAAACTTTCCAATCGATTCCCTGGGCGTTGGGGGCGAGAGCATTGGCACCCAGGGGCAGCAGTCTAGGTTGGGGGCGCCGCCCACCCCCTGCAAGGTTTTGTTGCCCCTTTGTTTTGGGGCGGTGGGGGGGCTGGGCTTTCTTCCCCTGTACGATTTTGATCTTTCCTTGACATTCAGCAAGTGGGGTTCTGTGATCCCTGGATTGTAGAAGGGGACGTTCAGTATTTTTCTCTTTTTTCTTTTTGACATCTTGCACTTAAAGCCCCACCCTCGAGTATCGTCGGTTGTTATGAGTGGGGTTTTTTTGCCATTGATGCTTTAAATTTTTTGTATTTCTGTCATCCCTGAACCGGCTTCATCACTGTTATACCATCTCTTCATTTTACTCATTTTTGTTCCTCTTTTCCCTGCCTGCCGTCATATTAAATTTTTTCTCCATTTTTGGGGTTTAAAGTCTGTATTGAAAATGTTCTGTCGATGAGGCGGTGTAAGTTTATCCAATTTTCATTTTTTTCCCTAATGCTTGCTCAGGGCTCTTCGGGAAACACAGTCTCTTTTTGGGGAAAACTTGTCTCCTTCTGTGCAGGGAGAAGGATCCTCCATACCACCCAAGTGGGCGGATGTCAACGTGTCAACCCCCTCACAGTGATGACTCATGCAGGTCATTTATCAGACAACATAATCAAGCTTGTTCCCCGTAAATTGGGGGTTTGGGTCAGGTCTTTTAGAAATTCAGAACATCTTTTTTTGTTTTTCCATGAAAGAGACAGCTTTTTCCCATTATTGTTTGGGGCGCCCAGGGCATTATCTCCCAGCTTATAATGGGACATTAAACACCCATCAAAAGGCTTGGGTACCCATCGCAGTTCATATAACTGGCTTAATCAAGCATGTTATCCGTTACTACAATTTATGTTGTGTCTCTCTCTCTTGGGGTGTGTGTGTGTGTGTGTGTGTGTGTGTGTGTGGTGTGTTGTGTGTGTGGTGTTTTTTGTGGTGTGTTTTGTGTTTTTTGTTCCTAACCCCCCCCCCCCCCCCCCCCCCCCCTTTCCACCACCACATTCCACAAATAAACTTCCTCCTAATCAGTAAACAAAAAACAAACAAACAAACAAACATTATATACAAATAAAAGCGGAAGAGCCACGATTTGTTTTGAAAGTTGCGGCTTTTGTTTTTTTGTTTCTATTTGTTAGTTTGTTTGATTATTTGTTTGCTTGATTGTTTGTTTGTTTGCCAGATGGTGGTTAAGAGAGCCTGTGTGTGCGCGCGCGCGCGCGTGTGTGTGTGTGTGTGTGTGTGTGTGTGTGTGTGTGTGTGTGTGTGTGTGTGTGTGTGTGTGTGTGTGTGTGTGTGTGTGTGTGTGTGTAAAATAATTAAACATGTGTCAGACATTTTGTCTGTCTCTGTTTGTCTGTCTGTCCTTGCATCGGTCAGTCAGTCAGTCAGTCAGTCAGTCAGTCAGTCAGTCAGTCAGTCAGTCAACCAGTAAGTCAGTCAGTCAGTCAGTCAGTCAGTCAGTCAGTCAGTCAGTCAACCAGTCAGTCAGTCAGTCAGTCAGTCAGTCAGTCAGTCAACCAGTCAGTCAGTCAGTCAGTCAGTCAGTCAGTCAGTCAGTCAGTCAGACAGTCAGTCAGTTAGCCAGCCAGCCAGCCAATCAATCAGTCAATCAGTCAGTCAGTCAGTCAGTCAGTCAGTCAGTCAGTCAGTCAGTCAGTCAGTCAGTCAGTCAGTCAGCCAGCCAGCCAGCCAGTCAGTCAGTCAGTCAGTCAGTCGATGCAATTCACACGCAATTGTCACCTGGACTTCAACTTCGTCGCACTTTTGCATCTCATCGTGTGGTTCGACAATTCAGCGTTAGGAAAGGCTAGGGTTCGGTCCCCTCTGTGTGCCATCTGAATGTTGAGTGTGGAGGCGAGGGAGTGATGGGAAATGATGGGAAGTGAAGGAAATTGAAGGGGAGTGATGGCTAATTGATGGGAAGTGAAGGGAATTTGATGGGAAGTGATGGGAAGGGAAGGAAATTTAATAGAAAGTGAAGGGAATTGAAGGGGAATGAATGATGAGAAGTGAAGGGGATTGAAGGGATTGATGGAAAGTGTAGGGGAATGATGGGAAGTGAAGAGGAATGATGGGAAGTGAAGGGGAATGATGAGAAGTGAAGGGATTGATGAGAAGTGAAGTAGAATGATGGGAAGTGAAGGGGAATGATAAGAAATGTAGGGGAATGATGAGAAGTGTAGGGGAATGATGGGAAGTTAAGAGGAATGATGGGAAGTGAAGGGAATTTGATGGGAAGTATAGAGAATTGAAGGGAAATGATGGGAAGTGAAGGGAATTTGATGAGAATTGAAAGGAATTTGATGAGAATTGAAATTAATTTGATGGGAAGTGAAGGAAATTGATGGGTAATGAAAGGAAGTAAAGAAGGTTTGATGGGATCTGAAGGGAAGTAAGGAAAAGTGAAATTGAGTGAAGAGAATTGATGAGGAGTGAAGGGAAAGTGATGGGATTGATGAGGAGTGAAGGGAAAGTGATGGGAATGATGAGGAATGAAGGGAAAGCATCGTTCTTGTTCTATCACAATCTCTAACATATACAAACTCAAGATCTATAGACTTTTAATAGTATCTAATATACTATAGGAGTAGCCGTGTGTGTGTGTGTGTGTGTGTGTGTGTGTGTGTGTGTGTGTGTGTGTGTGTGTGTGTGTGTGTGTGTGTGTGTGTGTGTGTGTGTGTGTCTGTCTGTCTGTTTTGGGTAGCCGAAACTGTAAATTCAATTTTGAAGAGAGTGGGCTCAAAAAATCGCAAATAAATCGTAGGTGGTAAGCGGCTCGGTCCGATGTCGATTGAATAATTTTGAAGGGGGGTTTTGAGCTAAAAACACTTAAGGAGTATTAGATTACAGGAAAAACTCTGCGGTAACGTCTTGCCGCAATCCACAAACTCAGTAGACTCATGGACGTTTGTGTGCGTGTGTGTGTGTGTTGGAATCACACGGAACACAAAGGGTTGGAATCACACGGAACGTGGTCTACCCCGAGGCACTTTGACCAGTGGCCAACGACAGCAGCAACACGATTGGAGTTTGCAATCACATGTTGTCTAATATATACTACTACTACAAACATCAATACATGGCTCCGAAGGGCCCACAAGCACTTGTGATATAGTATGATATGATAATACTATGATGATAATATGAGAGTATGTCTATTAATCTTGTTCAAACCTTTGTGTGTGTCTAAGTCATTCAATGTGACGGAAAAATACTCATTAATGATAAATTTTGATAAACTTGTACGTATAAAGTAAAATTTGAAAGGAAAAAACAACGTCTATATTGTCATTTTCCTATCTTATTGCATTTTGTTCAACTTTTCTGACATCACAAGGTATATAAAAAAGAAAATACAGCTTACTTTTTTTCCTTATTCTTGTCACGTTGAGGAAACACCTAAAAAATATCACACATTTTATCCTTTTCCTTCCATATTTTTCTCGAACGATATTTTTTCTCCCATTTTGGGAAATTTTGAGGAAGGAAAAAAAAAGAAGTGTACACTGACCAAATTTTTTTCCTCGGAGAAAAGGGTGAAAAATGCCCTTGAAAAAAGAGTTTTATGTTCTTGCTTTCACTCGCGATCGTCTAAATTTTTTTTTCGAAAGGTAAAAGGTGAAAGTAATGATACAAGGAGGAAAGGAGGAAAAATTTAAAGAGAGAGGAAGAGAAGGAGAGAGGAAAGAGAAGAGAGAGAGAGAGAGGAGAGAGAGAGAGAGGGGTAAGGTGGAGGCAGAGAAATTAGAGGGGGAAAGGGAAAAAAGGAAGGAGAGAGATAGAGAGAAAAAAGGGGGAAAGAAAGAGAATGAAAGGGAAAGGGAAGGGGAAAACGATGGAAGGAAAGGGAAGGAAGGAAGGAAGGAAGGAAGGAAGGAAAGAAAGAACAAAAAGGGAAAGGAAAGGAAAGGGAAAGGGAAGGGAAAAACGAGTGGGAATGAATGAATGAAGAATAAGGAAAGGGAAGGAAGGAAGGAAGGAAGGAAAAAGGGAAAGGAAGGAACAAGAAAAGAAGGAAACAAGCAAGCAGCAAGCAAGAACCAAGCAAGCAAGCAAGAAAGCAAGCAAGAAAGCAAGCAAGAAGAAGGAAGGAAGGAAGGAAGGAAGAAGGAAGGAAGAAAGGGAAAGGGGAAAGGGAAGGAAAAAGGGAAAGGGAAAAGAAAGGAAGAAGGAAGGGAAAGAAGGAAGGAAGGGAGGGGGGAGGGAGGGAGGGGGAAAGGGGAAAAAAAGAGAAATAAGGGGAAGAAAACGATAGAGGGGAAGGAGGAAAGGAAGGAAGGGAGGCGGGCAATGGGGGGGGGTATAGCCTCTTCTCGTTATTTAAATTTAAACTTTTTTTATTTTTTTGGGGCGGGAAACTTTTGAAATGCACTTTGGGATGGTATGGGGCCCGCAGGGGAGGGGGAGGAAAAGGAGGGGGAGGAGGAGGAGGAGGAGTGGTGGTGGGAAAGGGGAGGAGGAGGGGGAGGAGGGGAGAGGGGGAAAGAAGAAAAAGAGGAGGGGGAGGAGGAGGTAGGAAGAGGAGGAGGAGGGGGGGGAGGAGGAGGAGGAGGAGGGAGGAGGAGGAGGGGAGGAGGAGGAGGAGGAAAAAAGAGGAGGAGGAGGAGGAAAAAAAAGAGGAGGGGGAGGAGGGGGTAGGAAGGAGAAGGGGAGGGGGGGAGGGGGAGGTGGAAGGAGAAGGAGGAAGGGGAGGGGAGGGGGAGGAGGAGGAGGAGGGGGAGGAGGAGGAGGAGGAGGAAAAAAAAGAGGATGGGAGGGGGAGGTGGGAAGGGAGAAGGAGGAGGAGGAGGAGGTGGGAAGGAGAGGGGGAAGGGGGAGGGGAGGAGGAGGGGGGAAAAAAAAGGGGGGGGAAGAAAAAAGGAGGGGGGGGGGGTGGGAAGGAAAGGGGAGGAGGGGAGGGGGTAAGAAGGGAAGGGAATGGGAAGGAGGAGGAGGGGGAGGAGGAGGAGGGTGTATTGGCTAATTGAGGTAAGTGAATGGAATTTGATGGTAAGTGATGGGAAGGGAAGAATTTAATAGAAAGTGAAGGGAATTGAAAGGGGAATGACTGAGAGGAAGTGAAAAGGGGACTTGAAGGGATGATGGAAAGTGTAGGGGAATGATGGGAAGTTAAGAGGAATGAATGGAAGTGAAGTGGAATGGATGAGAAGTGAAGGGATGATGAGAAGTGAAGTAGAATGATGGGAAGGTGAAGGGGGGGAATGAAAGAAATGTAGGGGAATGATGAGAAGTGTAAGGGAATGAGGGAACGTTAAGAGGAAGATGGGAAGTGAAGGGAATTGATGGGAAGTATAGATAATTGAAGGGCAAATGATGGAAGTGAAGGGGAATTGATGAGAATGGAAAGGAATTTGAGGAGAATTGACATTAATTTGATGGGAATTGAAGAAAGTGATGGGTACATGAAAGGAGTAAAGAAGGTTGATGGGATCTGAAGAAGTAAGGAAAAGTGAAATTGAGTGAAGAGAATTGGATGAGGAGTGCAATGGGAATATCAAAGTGAGGGATTGATGAGGAGTGAAGGGAAAGTGAGGGTAAGATGAGGAATGAAGGAAAGCATCGTTTCTTGTTCTATCACAATCTCTACCATATACAAACGCAAGATCTAAGACTTTTAATAGTATCAATATACCTACTAGGGGGGGAGTAGCCGGTGTCTGTGTGTGTCTGTGTGTGTGTGTGTGTGGGTGTGTGTGTGTGTGTGTGTGTGTATGGTGTGTGTGTGTGTGTGTGTTGTGTGTGTGTGTGTGTGTGTGTGTGTGGTGTTGTCTGTCTGTTTTTGGGTAGCCGAACGTATATTCAATTTGGAAGAGAGTGGGCTCAAAAAATCGACACAAATAAATAGTAGGTGGTAAGCGGCTGGTTCCGACGTGATATGAATATTTTGAAGGGAGTTTTGAGCTAACAAACACTTTGGAGTATTTAAATTACAGGAAAAACTCTGCGGTAACGTCTTATGCCGCATCCACAACCTACAGTAGACTCCATTGGACGGTTTGTGTGCGTGTGTGTGTGTGTGGGAATCACAAGTAACACAAAGGGTTGGAATCACACGGGAACGTGGTATAACCCGAGGGCACTTGACCAGTGGCCAACGACAGCAGCAACACGATGGAGTTTGCAAAACATGTTGTTAATATATACTACACTACAAACATCAAGACATGGGGACCGAAGGGCCACAAGCACTTGTGGATATAGTATATATGATAATACTTGATGATTAATATGAGAGTAGTCTAATTAATCGTGTTCAAACCTTTGTGTGTGTCTAAGTCATCCAATGTGACGGAAAAATACTCATTAATGATAAATTTGATAAACTTGTACGTATAAAGTAAAATTTGAAAGGAAAAAACAACGTCTATATTGTCATTTCCTCTACTTATTGCATTTTGTTTCAACTTTTCTGACATCACAAGGTATATAAAAAAGAAAATACAGCTTACTTTTTTTCCTTATTCTTGTCACGTTGAGGAAACACCTAAAAAATATCACACATTTTATCCTTTTCCTTCCATATTTTTCTCGAACGATATTTTTCTCCCATCTTGACAACTTGAGGTCACGAGGAAAAAAAAAAGAAGTTACGTAACACCAAGACCAATATTTTTTTTTCCTGCTGGAGTAAAGGTGAAAAATGTCCTTGAAATGTAAGAGTTTATGTTCTTGCTTTCACTCGCGATCGTCTGAATTTTTTTTCGTAAGGTAAACATGTGAAAGTAATGATAGCAAAGGAGGAAAGGAGGAAGATATAAAGAGAGAGAGAGAGAGAGAGAGAAGATAGAGCGAGAGAGAGAGAGAGAGAGGAGAGAGAGAGAGAGACGAGAGAGAGAGAGAGAGAGAGAGAGAGAGAGAGAGGAGGAGAGAGAGAGAGAAGGGAGGTTTGGTGGTAAGGTGGATGCGAGAGAAGTTAGAGAGGGAAGGAAAGAAGGAAGGAGAGAGATAGAGAGAGAAAGGAGGAAAGAAAGAGAGAAGTAAGGAAGGAAGGAGAACGAGTAGGAAGGAAGGAAGGAAGGAAGGAAGGAAGGAAGGAAGGAAAGGAAAGAAAAGAAGCAAAGAAGGAAGGAAGGAAGGAAGGAAGGAAGGAGTACGAGTAGGAATGAATGAATGAATGAATGAATGAAGGAAGGAAGGAAGGAAGCAAGCAAAGAAGGAAGCAAGCAAGCAAGCAAGCAAGCAAGCAAGCAAGCAAGCAAGCAAGCAAGCAAGCAAGCAAGCAAGCAAGCAAGGAAGGAAGGAAGGAAGGAAGCAAGCAAGGAAGGAAGGAAGGAAGGAAGGAAAAGAAGGAAGGAAGGAAGGAAAGAAGGAAGGAAGGGAGGGAGGGAGGGAGGGAGGAAAGGGGGAAAGAAAGAGAAATAAAGAGGGAAGAAGAACGAGTAGAGAGGAAGGAAGGAAGGAAGGAAGGAAGGAAGGAAGGAAGTGTGAGGCAGGTAATGGGGGTGTTATGAGCCTCATTCTCTGTTAGTTAATTAAACTTTTGTGTTATTTTTTGGGCAGGAAACGTTGATAATGCACTTTGGGATGGTCATAGTGGCCCGCAGGAGGAGGAGGAGGAAAAGGAGGAGGAGGAGGAGGAGGAGGAGGTTGGTGTGGTAGAAGAGGAGGAGGAGGAGGAGGAGAGAGGGGAGGAGAAGAAGAAAAAGAGGCAGGGGGAGGAGGAGTAGAAGGAGGAGAGAGAGGAGGAGGAGGAGGAGGAGGAGGAGGAGGAGGAGGAGGAGGAGGGAGGAGGAGGAGGAGGAAAAAAGAGGAGGGGGAGGAAGGAGGTAGGAAGGGAGAAGGAGGAGGAGGAGGAGGTAGGCAAGGAGAAGAGGAGGAGGAGAGGAGGAGGAAGGAGGAGGAGGAGGAGGCGGAGGAGGAGGAGGAGGAGGAGGAAAAAAAGGAGGAGGAGGAAGAAAAAGAGGAGGGGGAGGAGGACGGTAGGAACGGAGTAAGGGAGGAGGAGGAGGAGGTTAGGAAGGGAAGGAGAGAAGGAGGAGGAGGAGGGAGGAGGAGGATGAGGAGAGGGAAAAAAAGGAGGAGGAGGAAGGAAAAAGAGGAGGGGGGAGGAGGAGGTAGGAAGGAGACGGAGGAGGAGGAGGAGGAGGTAAGGAAGGAGAAGGAGGACTGGATAGGAAGGGAGGAGGAGGAGGAGGAGGAGGAGGAGTAGGAGGAGGAGGAATACAAAGGAATACAAAGGAAACACAAACAGCAAAAGAAGACAGGTCCTTACAAGACTGTTTGCTAACTATACAATAATACAATAACTAGATAAAGAGAGAAAAAGGATAGGAAGTAGAAGGCTCCCCTCACCCACCCATCCATACAAGCACGAAAGCGGGGCGGAAAAGAAGTGATACCAGGCAATATAGAAAAACTGCATGGAATTTGAGGAAAGTTGAAAGCTGTAATATATGGCCTAACTATACTAGTTGTCGAGGGGTAGGTTTAGTGCTTGATAGATAGGTCATGTATGTGTGTTTTGTAATGGTGTGAACACAGTGGGAGGTTCAAGGGTGTGCGGCCAGCCTTGCTGCGCTTTTCTGGAAGGCAGCCAGTTCAATCAGGCCCCAGCTCCGTTCAATCAACTGCGGATTGTGTCCTTTCCAGTAGGAATGCCGTACAATTCAATGCCTCTGCAGCAGTGACCCCTGGTACCTTAAATCCCGATGGTGCGTCACTAAAACTGTCAGGACCCTAACTTGAACCACAGACCGTCCACAGGCGAAGAGTAGTAGTTGGTACAGTAAAATCGGGGCTATCTGGGTGTCGTTATGAGGTCTAATGTAGTGTGGTGTAAGGCTCAGTGTGGAAGTTCAGGGGTGGTGCGGCAGCCTTGCCTGGCGTCTTTCTTGGGAAGGCAGCAGCAATCAGGCCCCAGCCTCCGTTTCAACCACTGCGGTAGGCAACTTTCAAGTAGGGAGCCGCTGAACTTCAATGCCCCCTGCATGCAGTGCCCCTGTATATAAATCCCGATTAGTGGTCACTAACTGACAGGGCCCTTACTGAAACCACAGCCCGTCACAGGCAAAAGTTTAGTAGTGACAGTTACTCAGCGGCTTCTGAGATCGTGTGGGAGGGGTGTGTAGACGCGACTCGCAATCATTTTACGCAATGAGAGTAAGTTTCAGAGGCCCGCGAGAGAAATGTATTATGCCGAGATAAACAGTGACAACCGGGATTTGATATGAAATATTTATCGAGGAGACTTTCAAATGATTCTATTGTATTTGAGTTACTACGTCTGACGGCAGCCCTTACTACGTTACACACGTTTGTGAGAAGTACTTTGCTTCGTTCGTACAAAACCGTTTCCTGCTTATTTAAATCCGTTGTTTCAGTGAGCTTGACCGGTTCTAGCGTGAAAAGATTTTAGGGGACTAGTTCGTTAAATCCGTTGAAGATTTTAAATACTTCGATTGAGGTCAATCTTATCCTCGTTTTGTTAGTGGAATAAGTAAGTTCTGTGAGCCGGATTTCGTACGATTATTCGCCAATTAGGTATAATTTTGGGTTACTCATGCGCTGATTTTTTTAGTTATCTATGTCTTTTTATAATACGGTGACCAGAAAACTGCACAACAGTATTCTAGATGGGGGCGAAACAAGCGAGTTTACAAAAGTGGAGTATAAACTTTTCCAGATTTGAAAAACTGAAAGTTCGTCCATAAAAGACAACCAATTTATTCTGCAGTTTTTACTACCTTATACTTTGGTTATTCGGTTTTGAGATATTTCGAGATCTAACGCCTAAATCTTTTTCTTATCAACACTTGGTAGTGGACACGTTCATCACGAACGGTTATGAGGGTTGTTTATTCCGATATGAGTACATGGAATTTGTCCAAGGTTGAATTCATTTGCCTGTTTTTGACAATTCGGTAGAGTGTTTAAGTCGTTTGTCGGCGTGGCTAAGGAGGAGGAGGGAGGAGGAGGAGGAGGAGGAGGAGGAAGAAGAAAGGAAGATGATGTATATAGGAGGTAAAGGAGGAAAGGAGGTAAAGAGAGAGGACGATTAAAGCGAAGCGGATAGAGAGAGAGAGAGAGAGAGAGAGAGGAGCGAGAGAGAGAGAGAGGAAGAGAGAGAAGAGAGAGACGAGAAGAGCGACAGAGAGAGAGAGAAGAGAGATGAAAGAGAGAGAGAGAGAGAGATGTATATTAAGTATTGTCTGTATTCAACCTTCATTAGCGCTCACAGGTATAGTAATTAGCTGTGGGTACGGGTAATGTTCCTTAATGGACGATTCAATATATGTTTGTGTCATATTTTATTATCATAGCGAAATGAACTGAGATTTAGGCAACACATATATATGAATAAGTAAAATGACATTATTCTGGAAAGCAAATTGACTGGATGTGAAATAATCTTTTGTTTATTATTTTTGTAGTGGTATTATTTTTATGTCTTATGTATCTCTATCTTTATGTCTTATGTATCTCTATCTTTATGTCTTATGTATCTATCTTTATGTCTTATGTATCTCTATCTTTATGTCTTATGTATCTATCTTTATGTCTTATGTATCTATCTTTATGTCTTATGTATCTCTATCTTTATGTCTTATGTATCTCTATCTTATGTCATGTATCTCTATTTTTATGTCTTATGTATCTATCTTTATGTCTTATGTATCTCTATCTTTATGTCTTATGTATCTCTATCTTTATGTCTTATGTATCTACTTTTAGTCTTATGTATCTCTATCTTTATGTCTTATGTATCTCTATCTTTATGTCTTATGTATCTCTATCTTTATGTCTTATGTATCTATCTTTATGTCTTATGTATCTCATCTTTTGTCTTATTATCTACTTATGTTTATTATTTTATCTTTAGTTTATGTACTTCTTTATGCTTATGTATCTCTATCTTTATGTTTTATGTATCTATCTTTATGTCTTATGTATCTCATTTTTGTTTATGATCTTATTTTTGTTTTAAATGATCTATCTTTTAGTCTTATGATTTTATCTTTATGTCTTATGTTTTCTATCTTTATTTTTTTATCTATCTTTTTGCTTATTTTCTTATTTTTAGGTTTATGTACCCTATCTTTAGTCTTATGATCTCTATTTTATTTTATGTATCCTACTTTATGTCTTATGTATTTTTCTTTATGTCTTATGTATTTATTTTATTCTTAGTTCTATCTTTAGTCTTAGATCCTATTTTATGTCTTGTATCTATCTTTTTCTTATGTATTTACTTTATGTTTATGTATTTTACTTTATGTTTTATTTTATCTCTATCTTTAGTCTTATGTTCTTTATTTTTATGTCTTATTTTTTTTATGTACTTTTTATTCTTATTTTATTTCTATTTTATTTCTTATGTATCTATTTTTATGTCTTATGGATCTATCTTTATGTTTATGTTCTCTATCTTTGTTTTAGTATCTCTATCTTTTGTCTTTTATCTTATTTTATGTCTTATTTTTATTTTTTATTTTTTTATGTCTTAGTATTTCTTTTATGTCTTATGTATTTTATCTTTATTTTTTATTTTTAGGGTTTCTATTTTATGTCTTATTATCTTATTTATTTTTTTATGTATCTTTTTATTTTATTTTTAAATGTATTCATTTTTTATGTCTTATGTTTTATTTTTTATGTTTTTAGGATTTCTATCTTTATGTCTTGGGGCTATCTTTATGCTTATGTATCTATCTTTATTTTTATGTATCCATTTTTATGTTTTAGGATTCTATCTTTAGTCATGATCTCTATTTTTATTCTTATGTTTTACCATCTTATGCCCTTTGATGTTTTTCCTATTTTTATTCATTATCCTTTTTTTTAATTTTTTTTTCTTTATCTCTATCTTTATGTTTTTTTTATTTTTTTACTCTTTTTTTCTTATGTTTTTTTGTTTTTATTTTCTTTTTTCTTATCTATTTTTTTTTTTTGTTCTTATCTTTATTTTTCTTTATCTCTTCTTTATTTTATTTATTCTATCTTTATGTCATGTATCCTATTTTATGTCTTATTACTTTTCTTTATTCTTTTGTATCTATCTTATGTCTAGTATCTCTATCTTTATGTCTTATGTATCTCTATCTTTTTGTCTTATGTATCTTTTTTCTTTTATTTTCATGTCTCTTTTTATGTTTTATGTCTCTACTTTTGTCATGTTTATCTTTAGTCTTATGTATTCTTCTTTATGCATGTATCTCTATCTTTATGTCTTATTTTCATTTTATGTCATGTATCTTATCTTTATGTCATGTATCTCTATCTTATGTCTTAGTATCATTTTTATTTCATGTATCTTTCTTTTGCTTGTATCTATTTTTATGTCTTATGATTTTATCTTTATGTTTTGTATCTTTTTTTATTTTATGTTTTTATTTTTTTTAGTTTCTTTATTCTTTGTACTTCTATCTTTATTTTCTTATGTATCTCTATCTTTAGTTTTAAATGATTTTACTTTTGTCTTTGTATCTCTATCTTTATGTTTTAGTATTTTATTTTTATGTTTATGTACTCTATCTTTATGTCTTATGTATCTCTATTTTTATGTCTTATGTATCTCTATCTTTATGTCTTATGTATCTCTATCTTTATGTCTTATGTATCTTATTTTATTTCTTTTTTCTCTATCTTATGTTTAGATCTCTATCTTTATGTTTTATGTATTTATTTTTTTGTTTTAGGACCCCTTTTTTTATGTCTTATGTATCTCTATCTTATGTCTTTGTATTTATCTTTATGTTTTAGATCTTATTTTTATCTTATGTATTCTATCTTTATGTTTTGTATCTCATCTTTAGTCTTAGATCTTATTTTTAGTTTTTGATCTATCTTTAGTTTTATGTATCTCTATCTTTTGTCTTTGTCTCTATCTTTATGTTTATGAAATTCTATTTTTATTTTTATGTACTCTATTTTTATTTTTTTTTAGTCTTGATTATTTTTTTAATCTTTTTATGTCTTTTTATCTATTTTTATGTCTTATGATCTATCTTATGTCTTATTTATCCTTTTATCTTTTGGGGTTTATGTACCCATCTTTAGGTTTTTGTTTTTTTTTGTATCTATCTTTATGTCTTATTGTAATCTCTATTTTTAGTTTTATGTATCTCTATCTTTTGTCTTTGTATCTATTTTTAGTTTTATGATCTATCTTTATGTTTATGTATCCTATCTTTATGTTTTAGTACTATCTTTATGTCTTATTATCTTATTTTTATGTTTTAGTATCTTTTTTTATGTTTTTTTTCTATTTTTTTTATGTATTTATTTTTTTTAATCCTTATCTTTATGTCTTATTTTATTCTATTTTTAGTTTTATGTATCTCTATCTTTTGTTCTATTTTATTTATTTTTTTTATGAATTTTTTCCCCGGTCTATTTTATTTTTTTTTTTTTATGTTTTAAAGGTCTATTTTTTGGTTTTTTATTATTTATTTTTTTTCTTGTTTTTATACAACATCTATCTTTTATTTTCTTTTCTGAAAATTTAAATTTAAATATTTTTTACCCCCACTTTTTATTTTTTCTTTATTCTTATCAAATATCTCTATCTCGCTTCTATATATATATATTTTTATATTACACTTATAAAATATTATAAAACCCTCTAATATATACACTCTCTATCTGTATCTTTAAAAATGAATTAATATACTCCCACCACCTTACTCTATATACACTACTACTCCTATTTCCCCTATTATACTACACTACTACTACTTTTACTAAAATTTTTAAACTATCCCCACACCACAATATTAAACACACTACAAACAATCCAACCTCAACTATTACATATTACTGCACTTTTAAACCCTATCCCCACAAGCACCCATAAAACATACCACAACTACCACCACTACAAACACGTCCCTAATTTTTTACTACCCAAAACCCTAAACCCACCACAACCCCCCAAACCACAACTACCCCCCCTACATCCACCACCCACCCAACCAAACCACCACCACAACTCCCACCTAAAACCCACATCTACTAACTTCACTAAAACCCAAAAACCAAACCCCACCACACACCACCACAAACTACCCCACAAAACCTCCCCCCACAACTAAACCACCACCACCCCCCAACTACAAACCCCACCCCCAAAAATCCCCCTTTACACCAATACTACCTAACTCATCACTACAACAACAACAACCACTACCACCACTACCACCACCACAACTACCACCACTACAACCATCACCACCACAAAAAACCCCACCAACACTATTTTTTTTTTTTTAATCAGTAAACCACCACCCTACACCACAACAACCCACACAACAACCAAATTTACACTACAAAAAACAACAACCACATACAAACAAAAAATGACGCCCACCAACCAAACAAAAAATTTCTTTTTCTTTTCCAAATTTTAAAAACAAAACTCCATAATTATTCAAAAAAAACAAAAACTACAAACCGGGGGGAAAAGTTTTAGCCCCCCCCCTTACTTCTTTTTTTTCTTTCTTTTTTCCTTTTCTCTTTTTTCCTCTTTTTTTTTTTTTTCTTTCTCTCTTTTTTTTCCTTCTTCTTTCTTGCCTCCCTTTTCTCTCTTTTTTTCTCTCTTTCTCTCTTTTTTCCCTTTTTCCCGCCTCTCTTTTCTTTTTTTTTTTCCCTTTTTTTCTTCTTTTTTCCCTCTTTCTCTTTTTTTTTCTCTCTTTCTCTTTTTTTCCTTCTTTCTTCCTCTTGCTTTCTTTCACTCACATTTTCCTTATTTCTTTCTCTTTCTCTTTATTTTCTTTTTTTTCAAACCTTTTTTTTTTTCTCTCTCTTTCTTTTCCTCTTTTTCCTCCTCTCTCTCTCTCTTCCCCTTTTCTTTCTCCTTCTCTCTCTCCCCTTCTCTCTCTCTCTCTCTCTCTCTTCTTCTCCCCTCTCTCTCTTCTTCCCTGGTGTGGTTATTCTCTAATTGTCATTGTTTTCATCTAGTTGTTTTTTACGGGCCTGGCAACGCTCGTAGGGCCCCGTCTCCATATAAACTTATTTTTTCATTTTTCCTTATGCTTAGGAGGGCCGAACCCCCACCCCGGGGGGGGTCACAAATCCCGGCTAACACCCGGACCCATTCACTGCTGGGTGGACAGGGGCTGGGTTTTTAGAAGACCCCCCGTTTTTCTTCGCTCCGCCCGGAGACGAACCCGGGGACTTTTTTGGTTTGTGAGCCGACGTGCAAACCCCTTTACATACGGATTTTCCCTAACTGGGTGTGTGTGTGTTGTGTGTGTGGTGTGTGGTGGGTGTGATTTCGAAGTTTGTTTGTGTTCTATTTGTGTGTTTTGTTGTGATTATTTTTTTGTGATATTTTTTTGTATGTGTGTATAGGTTAGGTATTAAGAGTATTTTGTTTGTTTGTTTGTTTGTTTCTCTGCGCTTTTTTTGTGTATGGATAAGAATTTTTTGTTTTATTTGCTTTTTTACAGTTTGTTGCCATTGATTAACATTACGCCCAAAAAGCGCATTTTTGTAATCACAATAAAGGAGGGTTTTTAAAAGTCCATTCACCGAAAACCTGGTACTTTGACCTATTTGGACCTCGTACTTATAATAATCCCCGTAAGGTTAAAGCAGATAGAGGGTCAGATAGGAAGAAAAAATGGTGCAGTCTCCCCTAGCTACCTCTTCTGTATACCGCACACCAGTAGCCGCGCACCTTCGCCATAGAAAACGGGGATCTCCAACCTCAGCACCCCTCCACACAAAACTCTGCGGAACTGGGCTGCCATGTTTAACTTACCGTGCAGGTTTATGTAGCATTTTACTCCTCTGTTTTGGTTTCTTTTTAATTATACGTAGTTTTCTCATCCCTAGTTTTACTATATCCGTGTTAGTTTTTTGCATAAGGTTTTTGGTTTTTTTAATTTTTTTTACATTTGGTCGTAGCGCGGGAGGCAGTGACCTCCAGGGGGTCTGGGGGATATTAGGCTCTGGGGATAGTCCCTTTTGAAGGTTGATGGTTGGCCCTCGCCTGGTGGCGAGGGAGGTAGGTTGGGGAGGCGGTTAGAGCGGTAGCGAGTGGCGTTCCGGTGACCCGAGTTTAACCCTTTGAGAACCAAATCCACTTCCCATCTTTCTACACCGTCGAGTGGCCTAAAAACACCCCCATCTGCCCATTTCTCTACTTTTGTTGCGAGTGCGTCAGAGGACACAGGGGGGCGGGAGAGCCCTTCACAGGGGTTTTCTTAAAAATTCTGCTGTGCCCCCGGCGAGGACCCAAACCTTCAAGCAGCCCCAAGTGAACCTCCAGGACCTACATCCCACCCCTGGAGGTCACTGCCCACGCTTGGGGTAAATGAAGAAAAAAAGGAAAGATTTTTTTTAGTGGCCCTCTGATTTGAGGCTCATGCCGCCCCCTGTGTCCTCCCATCCTCACAGTCGAAAGGGGAAATTAATGGGCAGCTGTGGGTTTTGTTGTGGTGTTTCGATTTTTCTTTCGGCGGCAATCGTCAAATGGCCTAAGGCGTATCGACGGCGTATCCGA
>JACEEZ010008804.1:0-64599 GCA_016584305.1 Chionoecetes opilio | reverse complement strand
TCACCTACGGGAAAAATTCGGGGGTTTTTTCCACTGGGATAAATCGCCCCCTCCCCAAACCCTCGGGTTTTCTTTGAAACCTTTCGTAACAGAAAAGGTGGGCCCAAAAAAAAATGTTTTGGGGGATTTTATGTTTTTAATGCATTCTTGCTTACACCCGGGCATATCGTCAGTCGCATAAAGTCGTTTTTTGTCCTTTTTTCTTTTCCGCGGTTAGGGCTCTTCAATTTCATTCCCTTCCGCTGGAGACACCCTTGCGTGATGGAGCGACATCTGAAATACAGTAGTATGATTAATCCCAAAAAACGTTTGGGATAGAATTCCGTTTTTTGTCGAAACTAAAAAAAGGTTTGGTTTCTGCTTCATAAACACAAGTTGGTGGGAGCCGAAATAATAATTTTTATTTGGGCTCTACCAAGCAAAAACGAGAGCCAGATTAATCAAAACCATAAAAAACTATTCAGGGGGAAAATTTTTTTTCCCTAAAAAATCGGGGTTCCCAAAACAAAAATTTACAAAGAATTTAGGTAACACGTGGTAACGATCTCTACCTTTTGTTATTGTGAAATTGTTAAAGGGGGCACCGTTGTGGGGGATCGACGATATTTGCCCTGTTTACACCTATGAATCTATCACAGTCGCGAGGGTTGATAGTCTTCTTCAAAAAGGACAGGTGAAGGCGGGTTTCCATCTGATACCGGCAGCTTTTCTGTCAGGTGCCTTGTATTCACACTTTTCGCCACGGTTTTCCTCTTTTTGGGCAGTTCCTGCTCACCCTCTAAGCAGAAGGGTCCCTCAAGGCTATGGTTGAAAAAATTTTGAATTAAATAGCACTTTTTTGGGGAAAAAAAGAAGAGGATTTAAAACCCTAAAAGACACTTTTTTGGGGTACATAAACCCTTGAGAAAACGACAATTATCAGCACGGCACAGTCTCAACTTTGAAATATTTCCCCGAAACCTTTTCGTGACAGGACGTGATGTTTTGGAGCCGTGACGGCGGCGCCCGTTTAGTGAAAACACGTCTATTTTTTTGAATGTAAGAAATTCTAACAGATGTATGAGACGGTGCCGTGTCACCATGATGGTGTGGTTGATTCTGCCTTGAGGGGGACGGGTGGGCGCCGTGATGGGTTGGTCTTGGGTCCCGTGTGGAAGACTTTTGTCCCGTCTACAAGACCTTTGCAGCCTTTTTACTAGCACTCTTTCTACAATCCTTATCCGGGGGGTACAAGGGTGAGGATGAGGGGGTCAAGTGGTACGTCAACATGCTGTCTCCTACCCACCTTGACCACTAGCGGGCAAAACACACACACGCACATACACATTGCATCGGCTTGGGCCACCCCCCTTTGGGGACCAGGTTAGAGGGTGACCTGACGTGACCGACTTGTCCTCGCCGACACAACTGCAACACCACTTACCCCCACCCGGAAATTTTCAGTCAGCCCAGGAACCCACAGAGACACACACGCCGCGCACCTCTGCCCCTACGTTGTACAATGACTCGCTGCAAAAACTAAAAGGCTAGGAGCCCTTTTCCATCCTTGGGGTATAGCCAGACCCCCAAGATATACACTCCCTTCACCCTCCCCCAAAAAAACAACTTTAAACGCTCTTGTTTCCCATTCCATTTATAACAAACTCATTCCCGAAAACTCCATCCATTTTCTGAATCCCTTCTATATCTCCTTCCAAAATGTTTGGGGCAACTTGCGGGCCCGGGGGTCGAAAGGGGTTAAGGCGAATCTTTTAGCGGGAGTTTGTCTTTTCCATGGGTGCGGGGGGAGTCTGAGCGGTAAAAGACCCATGGGGGGCATGGAGGGGCGTGACTGAAAATCCCAGGTGAAGCGGAGACCTGAGATATCAAAATGTTTTACAATGGAGAGGCAGCGGGGGTGGATGATGTTTACATCTGACACGGCCATCTTGGCAGCAACAATCGCTATCTTGTTTCCTCAGCTCGTTTTCTCCTTTAAAATCCAACCTTTTCTTGTATTTTGCATTTCTGTTTTATAACACAGTTTAAAAATTTTTGCCGTGGACAGCTCAACATAGATCACTCCAGACCCCTTTGTAATACACCACCGGCTGTTCTGCATTTTTTGCCCGACCTCTATTCGCTAATATGGCCGCATTAGACGCAGGGTCAAATTTGTTTAAACTTTTTAAAGGGAAAAAACGCGTCTATGCCGGCAAAAAACGGTTAAATAAAAAAGGGAGGTCCCGTTATACGAGCATTCGGTATACGAGAACCATGAAGAGATGTGAAAAAAGGGTCTATTTTCAAATACGAGATCAAAAATCCAAGATACGACATTCAAAAAAGGGGTGATAAAATTATCAAGTTCAAAAAACGCGCCCTAAAAACTCCCAGGTGGACAAAAAGGGGGGTTTTGGTTTACCCCAGTCAGGGGCACCCCTACAAGCCGGACCTGAAGGGGAATTAAACATAGGGGCGGGCCCGTCCTTAGGGGGTTTTGCAGGTTGTTGCCCCAACCCTTGGACCGCTACACTACCCTCTTTTTTTTCACGCGGCGTCCCCACAGTACAGCGTCTTTTTTTTGCTTTTATGAATTTTTATGTTTAATTAATGTGCAGTTTTTATTTTTTTTTCTATTTTCTCTTTTCCGAAACTTTTTCTACAGAATAGGTAGTACAATGGGGTAATTAGAGCTGTGGTTTGTTGTGTTTACTATGTTTTTTTTTAGCTTGAAAAACCGTCTTTTTTTTTTTTTTTTTTTTTTTTTTTTTTTTTAAAAAAAAGGCCTGGAACCAAAAACCTAATTTTACCCTTTGTATGTGTTTCGTTTTTACGAGATTTCGCTTTACGAGTATGCCAGGGGGAACCCAAAAGGGCCCTACTTTGGGACCTCCTGTTTTAATTATATATTAAATAATATATATATATATTATTAATATATATATAATATATAATTATATTATATATATAATTATAAAATATTTTATATAATATATATATATATAAATATATAATATATATATAATATATATTTTGATTTTTTGTTTTAAAAAATTTAAATAATATATAATTCCTTTTTTTGGCCCGCATAGCCTCCCAAAAGGGGAATGAAATCACCCGTCAAACTCCAATTTCCTGGGAATAAAAGGGGCATCCTTGGGGTATTACAGTGGGTCCAACCTTGGACCGCCCCCCTAACCCCTTTTGTAACGGTCCCTAATTACACGTTTTCTTCCCAGAATTTTATGTTTAAAAGGAAAAAGGTTGGGTAGGGTGCTATTTTCTCTGCCAAGTCCTCAATAGGTAAACATGGGGCCCTGACCCTTTGGTTTGTGGCTTCCTTTTTATTAGGGGGAAAAAAGGGTTTTTTTTTTTTTTTTTTTAATCCTAACCCAACCAAAATAAAAAATTAATAGTAGGTTTTAACTGGAATGGGCTTAAAAGGGGTGAAAAAACGTACCTTGCGGGACCCTGTTAAATTAAAAAAAAAAATAATTCCCAAAATATTATGATAAGGGAATAAATATATAATTTAAATTAAAAATTTTAAATAAATAAAAATTAATTAAAATTTTCCCGGGTTGTCCTTGTTAAATCTCGATTCAGGGTGCCCAAAAAAAAAAGGTAATTTGTTTAATGGAAGTTTGGGAACTTCCTTGAGCTCAAGTTTTTTAATTTCTTAATTTTCATTCTATTAATTTACTAATTTTCAAAATTCTAATTCAACTGCAATAATATAAAAATTTTACTTACCTTTTTTTCTTATTGAAAAACCCCCCAATAACCTACTTTTTGGGGTAATTTTCAGTTTTTGGGCGAAAATAGAGTTTTGGGAATAAGTTGCCTTTTAATATTTTTGGAATGAGGGGGTAAATCCCAAAAAGAAGGGAGGGAAAAAATATAATAATAGGTTTTGGGGGCCTAGGAAAAAAGGATAAGTCATTTATGAAAATTTAATCTAAACATTAGCAGAAAGGCAACAAAGGTTAAAGAAATTTCAAGTAAGTAAAGAGAAATTATTAAAAAACCAAGGGTAGATCTGCTTTGGCCCGATCTTGGTTCCCCCACATACTTTTTTTAATTTTAAAATAAGGTTTTCATGCACATTCCTGAATTGAAATGGTTTTGGGTAAATTAAAAATTTTTGTTTTTTTAAAATTTTTTTTAAAAAAAAAAAAATTTTTTTTTAAAAAAAAAAATTTTTAAAATAAAAAAAAAATTTTTTTTTTAAAAATTTTCCCCCCCCGGGGGGGGAATTTTTTTTTTCCAATTTTTTGGGGGGGGCCCCGGGGAAAAAAAAAATTTAAAATTTTTTTTTTAAAAAAAAAAAAAATTTTTTTTTTTAAAAAAATTTTTTTTTTCCCCTTTTTTAACCTAAAAAATTTTTTAAAAAGGGGGGGTGTTTTTGGGGGGAAAAAAACCCTTTTTTTTCCCCGGGGGGGGGAAAAAAAAAGGGGGAAAAAAAAAAAGGGGAAAAAATTTTTTTGAAACCCCCCAAAAAAGGGGGAAAACTTTTTAAAAAATTTTTAAAATTTTCCCGGGGGCCCAAAAAAAAAACCCAAAAAAAAAAAAGGGAAAATTTTTTTAAAAAAGGGGGGGGGGAAAAAAAAGGGCCAAATTTTAAAAAAAAATTTTTTCCCCCCTTTTTGGGTTTTTTTATCCCCCAAGGAAAATTTTTTAAAAAAAATTTAAAAAAAATTTTTTTTTTTTAAAAAACTTTTTTTTTTTTTAAAAGTTTTAGGTAAAAAAAAAAAATTTTTTTTTTTAAAAAAAAAAGGGGGAAAAAAAGGGTTTTTTTTGGGGGTTTTTTTGGGGAAAAAAAATTTTTTTTAAAAGGGGTTTTTTTTTTGGGCCTTTTAAAAAGGGGAAAAAAAAAAAATTTTTTTTTTTTTGGGGGTAAAAGGGGGGTTTTTTGGGGGGGGAAAAAAAAAAAAAATTTTTTAAAAATTAAAGGGTTTTTTGGGGGGGGGGTTTTTTTTAAGGGGGGGGTTTTTAAAAAAGGGGTTTTTAAATTAAAAAAAAAATTTTTGGGGGAAATTTTTTAAAAATTTTTTTAAAAAAAATTGGGGGAAAAAAAATTTTTTTGGGGGGGGGGGGGGGAAAAAATTTTTTTTTTTTTGGGAGGGTTTTTTTTCCCCCCGGAAACCAAACCCCTTTTTTAACCCTTAAAAGGGAAAAAAATTAAAACCCCGGGTTCCTTTTTTAAAAAATGAAAAAAACCCCATTTTTTTTTTGGTTAAAAAAAATTTTTTTTTTAAAAAAAAAAACCCCCCCCCCCCCAAAAAAGGGAAAACCCAAATTTTTTTTTTTAAAGTTCCCCCCCCAAAAAAAAAAAAAACCCCCCGGGGGGGAAAAAAAAAAGGGGGGTTTTTCCCAAGGGAAACCCCCCCAAACCCAAAGGGCCAAAAAAATTTTTTTTAAAGGGTTTTCCCCCAAAAAGGAAAAAAAAAAAAAAACCCCCCCAAACCCAAAAAAAATTTTTTTTTCCCCTTTTTTTGGGGGGGAAAAAAAAAAAATTTCCAAAGGTTTTTCCAAAAAAGGGGGGGGGGGTTTTTTTTTTTTTTTTGGGGGGGGGGTTTTTGGGTTTTTCCCCCCAAATTTTTTGGGGGGTTTTTTTTTTTTTCCCCCCCCCGAAATTCCGCCCCCCCCCTTTTTTCCCCCCCCCCTTTTTTTTCCCCCCCCCCTTTTTTTTTTTTCCCCCCCCCCCCCCCCTTTTTTCCCCCCCCCCCCCAAAAACCCCCAAAAACCCCCCCAATTTAAACCCCCCCTTTCCCCCCGCCCCCCCCCCTTCCCCCCCTTTTTCCCCCAAAATTGTTTTTCCCCCCCCTCCCCCTTTCCCCCCAAAAAAATTTTTTTTTTTTTTTTTTTGGGGTTTTTTTTTCCCAAATTTTTTTTTTTTCCCTTTTTTTTTTTTTAAAAAAATTTTTAAATTTTTGGGGGGGGCCCCCCCTTGGGGGCCCCCCCCCAAAAATTTTTTTTTTTTTCCCCCTCCCCCCCCCCCCTTTTTTTTTTTTTTTAAAATTTTTTTTTTTTTAAAAAAAAAAAATTTTTTTTTTTTTTTTTTTTTTTTTTTTTTTTAATATTATAAATTTAAAAAAAAATTTTCATAATTAAAATTTATTATAATTAATATCAAATAATGGGTTTATTAATGGGTTGGGTGGGGTAGTAAGGGGTGGGTAGGGGGGGAGGGAAAATTGTTTAAGGGGGATATGGGGGGGTGTGGGATGGAACATGGGTTGGGGGGGGTTTAAGGGGTGAGTAAATTGGTGGGGGGGCCCCTAAGGGGAAAGTAATGGTTGGGTAATACCAAATTTAGCAAACCAGAAAATTTGGTTTAGACATAAAAACTCCAAAAAAGAGGGTTTGAGGGAAAACAAAGGGGGCACTGCCCCACCAGTCAAGCCCAATGAAAAATTTCCTCCATTTTCCTTAAATTGAAAGGATTGGAAAAAAAGGCCTTTTTTTTTCCCTGATCTCTAATCCCACCCCCTAATTCAGGGGAAAAAAAAAAAATAAAAGAATGCAGAAAAACCAACACCTAACGCCCACCTTTCCCCTTTAAACCAAGATAAAAAATCAGGACAAAAAAAACCGGTAGGATAAAAATATTGAATGTATTTCTGAGAAGATCCCCCTTGCCAATGTAACCAGTCTGTGTATTTCAAGGAGTTACCTTTAAATTTGGTTTGTTTTTAAACAATCCCAAAAATTGGGAATGGGTTTTTTTTGAAGTTGGGCTTCCGTGTATGGCACCCCTTTCTTGTAGCCCTTAAGTTATTTCTAAGTTTCCCACTACATTTTGAAAAAACCCTTCACAGCCAGGATTGCTATGGTCAATTTCTAATCCAATCTACAAAAAATTTTCAAAAATAAAAATTGACTTATTAACTAGGCCCTTTCTGTGAAATGATTTTTTCTTTCCAGTCCCCCCCTAAAGGGCCCTGAGAAGCCTCAAAAAAGAAGGGAAGAAACAAAAGGTTTTTTCCTGGGGGTTTTAAACTGCTTTTCCATTAACGCAAATTTCCCAGAAACACTGGGGAAAAAAGGTCTTCACACTTAACAAGTTTAAAGGTATTCAGGTATTTAAAAGATTTAATTTCGGAGTTCTTTTAATTAACCGTTTTTTTACCCTACATACTCTCTTTACATTTTAACTAGTATAATTTTTCATGCACATTCACTGCACTGTGAATATTGTATTTGGGTACATACTCAAATCATTTGTTTTCCTTAAAAAATTTTTTTTTATATAATTTAATACATTATGAAAAGTAAATATGTCATCAGAAACACTAATAATTATTTTCTCAAAAATATTTATGTAAAACTACGGGTGCGTATTATGGCGGAAATGCGTCTTTATGCGCCGGCAAATACGGTATATATACTTGATACGATATATATATATTCTTGATCCATTGTAAAGGAAAGAAAGAAAGAGGGAGAGAGAGAGAGAGAGAGAGGTCAGTTGACCTCACCCACACGGTAAGTGTTGGTTTCTGGGCGAGGAGATGAGAAAATAATATTACAGTTTAATCTCATCTTCAGGTTAGGTTAAGTTGCATTTCCGGGTGTTATGAAGGTAACTTCAAGGGTATTTCGAGACAAAACTATGGTAGTTTCGGAACACAGCCAAGCATCTCAAGTTTTTGAGGGTGCAAGGTTTTACAGTGTCCGCAAAAAGTATTGGCCCGTGGCAAACGCTTAAAAGATATAAGTTATTTTTGGGGTGTTGGGTGTCGCGTGCGTGGTGAATTCCCTCCACAGCTGGTGTTTTGATTTATTGTGTGAGTTGTTTGTCTGGCACCGCCACAGGCTGCGAGAAGGGTATGTCGGGTTGACATGGCGGCATAAAATGTCACACAAGTGCTCTGTGAGCTTCCATGGAGGAGGAAAGCAGTTACACCGCCTCTCGTGGTGAATCCTCTATTTTTCACCATAGCTTTTAAGCCTCCAGTATTTTTCAAACCCAAAGGCACTTAGATGGCCCCCCGACCAACTTACCATAGAGGAAAGAGCACAATTTTTTTCCTGGAAAGCTGATAAAAGTCTACACTCAAGAAATGCAATGAGGACAGGGCGGAGATGAGGAGAGGGGAATATCAGGCGTCTCGTGGTGGCACCGCGGGAACTCTCCACCCTAACACGGTTCCATTACGTAAACTGTGCTTTGATAGGCCAAAAGAAGACTTGCAAGACCACAAATAGACTCCTGAAGCGAGAAGTATGAAGGACCTGCGGTCACTGCTAATGAAACTAAAAATAAAACATTTCATTTATTGCTGGGAGAGGTTGCTGAACGGACGATGCAACACAGGATTGCAGATGGACCTCAAACATAGTGGGGATAGGGGGCGCCAATACTTTTGCGGACACTGTATGATAAGGGAGGATGGTGGGTTCCTCCCAGGGGAGATGAGGGGGTCTCTCTCTCTCTCTCTCTATCTCTCTCTATTCTCTCTCTCTCTCTCTCTCTCTCTCTCTCTCTCTCTCTCTCTCTTCTATAATAATCTAAACGCGAAAGTGGTGTGTGTGTGGTGTGTGTGTGTGTGTCGCTCCAGGTGCTGCCGCCCCCTGTGGCGCGAATCCATCATATGGCACATTTTGGAACCGGCTCGAGCAGGGGAAGGTTTAAGCCCATTTATGAGATGATCCGATCCACTCTTTTTTTTCTTTTTTTTTAGCAGCCTATTAGCGAGAATTGTGAAAAAAAAAAGTGGGTTGCGAGAATTGAGGTAAACCTTGATGTAGGGTGATGGGTAATGGGCGAGTGAATGGGTGGGGTGATGGGTAATGGGTGTGGGTGATGGGTGAGTGAATGGGTGGGGGGTGATGGGTGATGGGTGAGGGAATAGATGGGGGGTGATGGGTAATGGGTGAGTGAATGGGTGTGTGGTGATGGATAATGGGTGAGTGAATGGGTGGGGGGGGTAATGGGTGAGTGAATGGGTGGGGGTGGTCGGTAATGGGTGAGTGAATGGGTGTGGGGTAAGGTGACAGATTTCTGAGACAAAATCGGGGACATTTCGGTTTAGAGGCATAAAAACCTCCAAAACACTGCAGTGTCTTTGTCATGGAAAAACTAAAACGGGACATGCCCTCACCATTCATAAAGCAGCAATCAAAAGTTTCTCTGACACTATTTATCTTAAATTGCAAAGGAATTGAACAAAAATTCAATTGATTAACAATAAGTTTTATTTTCTGATCAAAGTACGCTGAGATCAAGCACATCCATACAATCAGCTGTAAAAAAAAAAAAATACAGATATGAACCAGACACTTCACCCAAAACTAACGCCTCCTCCTTATTCCTGGCATTATACAAGAGTAAAAATAAGGGGTCATAATGATCATAATCAAAAGGGACAGTGTTTAGATTTGAAATATTGAATGTATTCTGATTTGAAGATTTCTGACTGGTGCACTAACTCTAACCTAATCTGTGTATTTCTCAGAGGAGTGTATCTTTTTTAGAATTGGGTTTGTTTTTGGTCAGCATCTCCATAAAATCCTGGTATGGCAGATGGTTGAAGTGGTCTTCACTGTTAGCAATGCCTTCATAGTAGAGACTGTGAACCGATTTCTCTCAGCAGTCCACATATCATTCATCAGGGAAAAAACCCTTCAACAGGGGCATTGCTACCTGGTAAACAGATTACTACAGATGCCAATCTAGCAATGTTGATGAGTGGAATTTCATTTAGTTGAAAATGACTTATAACTGAGCCCCATTCTGAATGAGAGGTGTATCCTCTCTTTTCCATTCCTCCAGATCCCCCCCTGAAGGAACTCTGGAGACCAGACACCTCATCAAAAAGAATGTCTTCGTCAATTGTAACGTTAGGGCATTTCTTCTGAGGGTTTCTACTGCTTTTCAACTTCCAACCGCTGAGGCTTCTTTTTCAGGAGGAGAGACAGCTGAGGTCTTGGAGGTCGTCGGCATGCTTACCCCATGCTTCAAGGTAATTCACTGCAGTGTCGAAGAAGCACTTTGATTTTCCCAGGAAGGTTTCTTTTGTGATTAAGCCATTTTCCTCTAGGTCTCTAAGAGGAACTCTGACCATGACTGGCAGGAAGTTATCATCACGTCTTGCAGTCAGTTTTGCTGAAAATGTCTCCGAATGGCAGCAGACTCAACTGCGCAACGGTCTTGGCCTTCAAGTGTTTTAATGGCCTCATTGAAAATACCCAGGTTTCCGTGGACAAAGGCTAGCCACAGTTCGGTGAAGGGATCTTCAAAAAACTTGCGAAGGACCACAGGACTTTTCTCCTCAGAGAGAATTTTTTTTTTTAGGGGGGCATACATCTGGAGGACTCGCTCTAAGGCTGGGAGCATGGATAACCAGCGGACATTACAATGACCAAAATATTGTAGTACTCTTGACCCACAAAGTCACAGAATGTCTTCAGTCTCTCCACATGGACCGTAAAGATGTGGAAATATCCGAAGATCTTTGTTAGTAAATATTCCACATCTAAGGGAAACCATATCCAGTGCAGTTCGTGCTGTGTTGTGGATGATATGTGCTGGGCAACCTAGACCAATCACCTCTCGTTGAAGGGAGTCTTTAACCTTGGTGTGGACATTCACCCTTCCTGCCCTGTTAAGTCCTCCAAAGTTGGTGTTCGTGTTGTCAGCTGAGAATGCTACAACTTTGTCTTCTAGACTGTGTCTCGGACAGTGATCAGAATCTCCTCGGAAATCTCTGCAGAAGTTTCTCCTTTCATCTCTACAAAATCCAAAAGTTTCGTTCAATGCAAGCACTTTGCAACTTGCAGTACCTGACAAGTATTGGCAGTAGTTTTACATGGCCATGATTTTGAACAATCAACGGACAAAGACACAAACTCAGCTTGGTGAGATCTTCAGTTAATAGTGTCATGGCCAGGGTGCAAATACATTTGTCACTATGCATCACATTTTGTTCTTACACATGAGAACTTTGGCTCATAGAGCTTCCGATTCAGTAATGCTGTGCAGTCCATTGATCTGAAACTGTGATTGTGTCTGATGGTGTGGTAAGCAAACACACCCTCCTGTACAGCCAAATCATACTCTGATTGAGAGGGCGAACCCTCTTGAAGAAGTTTGTAACTGAAGGTACACTTGCACGGGCTGTAATGGCAGCTTTATGTTTTTTTGTTTGTTGGTGTTCTACCACAGACGATCTTCCTCCACTACCCACTGTAAAAGAGGAATTGCAGAGAGTGCAGAAAGCAATTGCCTCATCTTGACCTGGCCGTATAAATGGAAATTCTTTCAGAATACTGTCATTAACGTGACATTTCCTTTTCTTGGAGAGAGACATTGTAGAGTCTTGTCTTTCTATCTTTCTTCACGGTTCTTCTAAACTTTTTCTTGTCCTCATCTATTTGACTCGTCTTCCTGTCCGTCCTTTCAATCTCCCTACAAATAGACAATGACATTTCATTAGGACAATGGTGCCCTGAATAAACCCAGCCAGTGTATTTAGTTTAGCCTAAACATAAGATAAGTAGTATAGTGATACAATACAATAGACGTCTGGCAGCCTACCCGGGGTATTTTTGGTTGAAGACAGTGTAAATTTTGTAAAAGTATGTTAACCCTTTCACGCTCTAGGACGCATTTGGCTTTCATTTTCTGGCTGCCATTTGACGATTATATACAGTTTAGGAAGGATCTGTGGACATTCTAAGGTTAAAAACTATCTAAATTACCCCTTCCACTTCCCTATACCCTTCCTAATCTGAATAATATCATCTAATAATAGCCAGAAAGTAAAAAGCCAAATGCGTCCTGGAGCGTGAACACTGAATGGGTTAATATAATATGGCAAGGGAAATATCGTGTTCAAGGAAAAATAGGCAATCAATTATCAACATACTCAATGAATGTCAAGGGAGTAGGCTACAAAATTGCATTTAAAATAAAAATTAAACGTTAAATAACATATAATAAATATATATGATAAACGATAACACTTACGTCTCTCTCTGAGTGGCGCTAGTTCTCGACTGTCTGGCTTCAGCGTGCGACTGCAGGGTTGCCGTTTTTGAAAAATTTTGTCTGCTACTGAAAATAAATATTGACATCTGGCAACCAGTGCGAGTAGTTCGGTGAGCAACTATACGATACGGATACGTGGTAGGCTTACTGTGTAGTTTGGTCAACATTTTCGTTTTGTTTTTTTGTTTTTCATTTTTACTTTATTTAAGTTTATTCCAATTTCGGATCTTTCAATCCCAGTGAAAACCGGGGACATTTCCGGGGACAGCAGTAGCGGGGACAGGTCACTGAAAACGGGGACGTCTGGTCACCTTAGTGTGGGGTGATGGGTAATGGGTGAGTGAATGGGTGGGGGGTGATGGGTGATGGGTGAGGGAATAGATGGGGGGTGATGGGTAATGGGTGTGTGGTGATGGATAATGGGTGAGTGAATGGGTGGGGGGTGGTCGGTAATGGGTGAGTGAATGGGTGTGGGGTGATGGGTAATGGGTGAGTGAATGGGTTGGGGGTGATGTGAATAGGTTGGCCTTAATACATACATTTCTACATCCATGATTTCAGGAAAGCTAGAAGGGGCTATCTGGAGAGAGTGTGTTTGGTGGACGTTATCTATATAATATAAGCGAAAGTGTTTGTGTGTGTGTGTGTGTGTGTCCGCTCCAGGTGCCGCCCCCTGTGGCGGAATCCCCTCATATGGCACATTTTAGAACTGGCTCGAGCAGGGGAAGGTTTTAAGCCCATTTATGAGATGATCCGATCACTTTTTTTCTTCTTTTTTTTAGCAGCCTATTAGCGAGAATTGTGAAAAAAAAGTGGGTTGCGAGAATTGAGGAAATCTTGATGTAGGGTGATGGGTAATGGGTGAGTGAATGGGTGGGGTGATGGGTAATGGGTGTGGGGTGATGGGTGAGTGAATGGGTGGGGGGGTGATGGGTTGGCGTTAATACATACATTTCTACATCCATGATTTCAGGAAAGTTAGAAGGGGCTATTTGGAGAGTCTGTGTTTGGTGGGCCTTTGGCCCACCAAACACAGGTGGTGGGCCGAAGGCCCACCAATAGCCCTCCACAGGAGCTAGCCAAAAAGTCCGCCCGGAGGGTGGCTTTGCGGCTAGTTATATATATAATATATATTAGGGTGGCCAATTTTTATATATAATTTCTTTTTTATTTAATTTTACATCGCACACCCTCTCATTTGATGGGGTTTGGTGAATGAAATATTCAGTAAAAATGTTAGTGCAATCCAGAAAAACGGAAAGTGCTCTCCCACAAAGGTTCTTTTCCCAAGGATAAATAATTCATAGAGTCAATGCGTACTCAGCACTGCAAGGGTAAATAACACATTGTATAAAACCAAAGTTGATCATTACATACACTATTTACGTATTTCAATCATTTGCTATTGTTTAGTATTTATGACACATGCTACACTTCCAAACAGTACAATTTCCCAACAAATGTGCCCTATTACCCCCCAGTGCATAGGCTTTCCTGTCAACTCATCCCAAAATTAACTCGTACCGCCGATCAAGAACACTCGCCGGTGTCAGGTGCGTTGGGTTTACTGAACACTAATCCGTCATCCCCTCACCCGACCACTGCCAAGCCACATGTTGTCACCAAGCTGAAGGCTCCCATCAGAAAACATCCAGGTCTCCAAGCACAAGAAGCGACAATCAACCACACAGACTGGTCTGGAGGCTGATTTCACACGCAGCATGAGTAAACTTCTTGACATTGCACATGTGACTGGGGACGTCGAACAAGGATTCCAGAAGCCCAAAACAGTTTCTCATTGACCAGCGGGGGCCCTCGAGAGATGTCAATGACGACGGAAGACATGGCCTACGGGACATGCTGCTGCCAACTACCAAAAGCACAAGCAGGCGGAGGAGAGTCGTCGTCAGCTACATAAAGCAGAGTCTACTTCAACGGCTGCTCCTGTAGTTCTCTCTTCCGATGACTCTTCAACGATGATTCTCCCAGTGAACCCTCAACATCATAAAAAACCGTACCGCCATGCAAACATCACAACTCCAAAACATCCGTTATCTGAGCCTAGTCAGCCACTCCCAAGCGGTGCATCCTTGAAGACCCACTTTTCAATGCAGCATTGGAACAGAACCAGGACCTCGACACGCCAGGCAATGATGATCGCTACGCCTGCTCTTGCTTTAGCAGGATTGATGTGAGTCAGTTATCTCTGTTGCGGACTTCTCAGATGGAGCTAGCAAAGCATCACGTGAAATATTTGCAGCAAACGTACGACAAAACTTCCAACCAACATTTCCCACTTGTTGCCCACTTTGGATGGAAAACTGCTGCCACATCTGGATGGGACAAAACGTGACTGTCTGCCAATCGTGGTATCGGGTTTGGATTTTGAAAAATTTGCTTGGCATCCCCATGCTGCCAGTGGGAACTGGAGCCCTGAGGGGTGAGGTGGTCGATTTTGTGCATGAGTGGGCAGGTGTAGAGGAGCATTGGCAGGTCTGTGCTTTGACACTACAGCAACTAATACTGGTTTCAAAACAGGAGCAATCACCATTGTTCAGCAGTCACTTAATCGAGGGTTTGCTTTTTCTTGCATGCCGACAACCATATGCTCGAGATCTGCGCCGCCGCCGTATTCGATGCATTCTTCACATCAAAGGGACCTGAAATTGAGATGTTTGGTCGACTGAAATTTTCAAGGGCATTTCATTGACAAATCAATATTTGATCCTCTTGATAGTGAGAAGGTGGGATGGTTGTTCTGGATTCATCAGAAAAAACCCTGGCTTGCATCTCGCCAAGCTGTTGTAATAAGCAATTGCGACAGCATCTGGATGATGTCCAACCCCGTGAAAAATACAAAGAGTTTGCGCAATCACACTTCCGTTACTTGGAGAAAAATAGGATGTGGGCACTGGCTTTCTGCACCTGGGGCTTATCACAGAGCACGGTGGATGGCAAAGGGCATCTATTGCCCCAAAAAAATTTGGATTTCGCCATCAGATTGTGCTCAGCAAGCATGAGAGGAGTTCATTAAGGGCGAATCTGTTTGTTCGTTGCTACGGTCTATGCGAGTTTCTGGTTGCAGCGCCTCTAACGACAGCTGCTCCTACAAAGGACTTGTTGATGCTACAACTGATCGAGAAATTCACTTCTTTTGACAGGAAAATAGCAGGGATCGCTGAAAAGAAAATGAGACTTTCACTTGTGGTATCTCAGTGAAAAATCTTGCTGCATTTCCTTTGTTCAGTGACGATGTCAGTGATGAAGACAAGGAAGCCATTGTCAGTGCTCTGCAGAAGGAAAACCCCTCCCAAAGGGGACCTTCGCCGGCTTGCTCTAAATCGGATTCCCACAGTTCAGGAACCTTTCGATTGCGCAGTTTGTCACACAGCGCTCTCTCAAACTCTTTCAATCGCTTCGTCTGCCACAAGAGTTCCTGTCTGTAGAAGTAAACACGTGGATGAATGAACGTGCTGACTACAATGCCACACGCAAAACTGTCGTGCGTTGAAGGTTGTCAACGACTGTGCAGAACGGCAGTCAGATTGGCTACTGACTTCAACGAAGTCCTCACCAAGAGTGACGAGCAGCGCCAGCTTCTCTACCAGGTCGTCGAGCACCATGGGAAGCTTCTACCCACAAGTGCCACAAAGGAACAACTGATCCAAGCCCACAACAAAATGACATTAACAGCTAACAGGACATTGTCTGGTGACTTACAACTAAATATAATGTTTTAGCGAAGCAACTAAAAATTACAAATGGATAATAATGCACTGAATCCAGTCGCGGTTGCTATTTGAAGATGGTGTGTGGGACCACTTCCTTTTATTTAATTGTCCTGAAATTTTTTCTGAGTCATTTTTTCAAATCAAACCGCAGCAAATGAGAGTGTGCAATTTAAAAAAAAAAAAAAAAAAAAAAAAACTGGGCCACCTAATATATATATATATAATAACAGGAGGTCCGAAGATACGAGCAGTTAGGTTCCACCTGGCATACTGTAAAGCGAAAAACTGTATAACGAAAACACATAAACTAATGGTAAAATATAGGTTTGGTTCCAGGACCCCATCAATTAAATTTTTTTTTTTTTTAAAGACATGTTTTCAAGCTAACATAAAATATAGCAAACACAAACACAATCGTCTATATTACCCACACTGTACTACCATTCTGTAGAAAAAGCATTCTGAAAGAGAAAAAAAGCACACAAAACAACCTAAAATGCACATTTAATTAAACATAAAACTGCATAACAAGCAATAAAGACGTTGTAATGTAGGGGACGCCGTGTGATACAAGAGAAGGTAGTGTAGCGTCCCAAGGTTGGGGCTGCACACCTGCTAATTACCCCTAAATGTCAGGCCGCGCCATATGTTTAATTATCCTTCAGGTCACGCCTTGCTAGGGGTGACCTGACTGCGGTCCCAAGGTTGGGGCCGCCACACCTGCTAATTACCCCTAAATGTCAGGCCGCGCCATATGTTTAATTATCCTTCAGGTCACGCCTTGCTAGGGGTGACCTGACTGCGGTCCCAAGGTTGGGGCCGCACACCTGCTAATACCCCTAAATGTCAGGCTGCGCCATATGCTTAATACCTTCAGATCACGGCTTGCTAGGGTGATATCACTGGGTCAACCAAATCCCCCTTTGTCCAGCCCAGGAGTGGTAGGGCGCGCATTTTGAACTTGATAATTTTACTCACCCAGTTTGAATGTCGTATCATTGGATTTTCGATCTTGTATATTGAAAATAGACCCTAATTTACATATCTGTATCATCGGATTCTCGTATACCGAATGCTCGTATAACGGGACCTCCCTGTATATATTATGTAATATACAGGAAAATACCTTTATCCGGATACCCAACAACCGGAATAACCCAATAACCGGAATTTGTGGCAGGTAAGTAAATAGTATTAAAAAAATAAAAAAGTAACGAAATATTTAACTTTTAATTTTGCCCCCGTAGACGTGAGCGCCACCTATCGCCACCTGTTTATTCCCGCCATAATGCGCCATGCGCTATGATAATTCAGTTTTTATCAGTCCGTGGGCAAGGTCAGTGCTACCCGACAAACCGGAGTGGTATTTGAGTATCCCACATACCACCCAACACACACACACACCCACACATCCCCACCCAACACACCCACCCACACATCCCACCCGTGTATGTGTGTGTATGGGGGTGTATGTGTGTGTGTGTGTGTTGGGTGGTATGTGTGGGTTTTTGTGGTGTTGGGTGGGTATGTGTGTGTGTGTGTGTTGGGTGGTATGTGTGGGTGTGGGGTTTTGGGGTGGATGTGTGTGTGTGTGGTTGGGTGGTATGTGTGGGGTGTGTGTTGGGTGCTTGTGTGTGTGTGTGTGTTGGGTGGTATGTGTGGGTGTGTGTCATACAATACAAACAATCATACAATATTATGTTATTTTTAGTAAATGCATCTTTTGTAAGTATACTTACACATAACCGGACTTTTCCATTAACCGGCTACCCGGAAACCCGGATATATCCGGATAAAAGGTATTTTCCTGTATATAATTATATATATATATATAAAATATTATATATATAATATATATATATATATATATATATATATATATATATATACTATATATATATTAATATAAATACAGCTTATAAGACGTTGGTAATTTAAGTGCTATTTTTCCTTGGAGCTTCATCACCATTGCCTCCTTCCCATTTGATAATCAGCGTCCCCTTTCCCGGGGCCCGTTATAATCATCCCCTCATCATTCAAAATTTCCATCTTCCTAATCCGCATGGTCTGACCCTCATTCCTCTTTATTCACCAGCCCCTCACCACCACCACCAGCTGAATCCCCCAACAACTACTCTTTTGGACTCTACTATACCACTTTTTGACAGCGAATCTCAATACCTTCCTCCATCTCTACCCAGTTCTGAGAAAGAGCAAGAGTAAGTGATGTCTAAACTATTCAGTTTAAAGAATAACAATTATTATCATGGACATTATCCTTTCCTCATGAAGGGAAAGAGATAATGTAATAAAGAAATTTTGGCCAGCCATTCGGTCAACTCTCACAGTGTATTGGCGGGGCGGTGGGCATTGCGTCAAAACCGGTCGGAGTTCCGCTATGTGCTGGCAACTCACAAATACACTCGACCCTCGATTTTCCGGACTATTAGGGGATTAGCCTGGTCCGGGAGCCCCAAAAGTCCGTGAACCGCAAAATTTCCGGGAGGGGGTAGCCATTCACAGAATTGATCTGGTAAAAACAGTAATGTGTACTGGTTTTTAGTCGTTTTGGGTCTTTGGGCGGCACTACGGAGGCATTGTGGCAATAATACTCACCCCGAAGCGGCCGTGTCGCCGCCCTGACCCTAGTGGCGGCATCCCCAAACCCAAAGGGCCGGAAAACCTCGCCACGCGGGAAATTTGAATGCCGTATTTTCCCCTTAATGTCCGGACTATTCCAGACACAGTCCGGGGGCGGACAATGCCCGAGAAATGCGAAATCCAGCAATAGGAGGTCCAGAAAATGGGGGTTTGGAGTGTCTGCAATGTTTCACACCCGCTACCCGTCTAACCCAACTATGATACAATGTACCCCAATTCTGATTCACAAACTGTGTTCCATTAGTAAGATATTATGGCACATGAATAAACAAAAACAAGTTTGCAGTTTTGTTGTTGTTTTAAGACCATTAATGAAATTCCATCATTAAAGGGTTAAGAATACCCCCAAACTAAAAATAGTGAGTAAAAAAATTTAAAAATTTTTATCATATTCATTTCACTTTGATGACTTAACAAACACTACCCACTAGGGTCTAGGTGCAGCTGTTTAGAGAAGTAGTTTGGAAAAGGGGTAACTTATCATAAAATGTGCATTTTTCTTGATGACTGGCGACAGTGGTTTTACAAGCTAGCAACACAACAAGTATGACCAACTGTAAAAAATATAAAACAAACTGTTTAATTTATCACAAGCATTACACATCTGGCAAGGTTTAGGACACACTGAACATTTTGTATACAATATTTTGATGCAAAATCAGGCAGGACAAAAGGGAAATCACTTTTTGATGTTACCATTGCCAACATAATGGAATATTAAATACAGTAATGACCGTGCGTCCTGGATGATGGTCATGGCCTCCCAATGGGTACAGTCATTCCTGGATAGAAGAATAGGCCTGGAAAAACACCTCGGGATTTGCCTTCCCCAGCATCTACAGGGATCCGGGCAGTCTCGGTACCGAGAATAGGTTTTAAGTTTCCAACATTTGTCATTTATTCTATGAAGCTTTTGATGACTACAATTTTTTTTATCATCCATATGTCGACCATTTGTAAACAGATGATGACAACTTTCATCAGTACAGTAACCTTCTTTAATTTGAACAAATTGGGGGGAGACCTGGGTCGAATTAGCGAAAGCCCAAATTATCCAATGGTAACCTCTAGCCCTCCACACAATAAGTACTCACTAAAACATGCCAAAACAGCACAGATTGTAGTACTTGTACTCACCAAAACATGGTGGAAATGAAGCCTTGAAATGCAGATTATACTGTACATGAGCATCAGGCATCACTGATAGCGTCTTCAGGCAAGTCTGAGCTGGTTTTCAGTAGGGCAAAGCATACGATTTGCACATGCAGGTGGCACTGTGACATAGGCATACAGTATGCTGGGTGCAAGCCCCCCCGCACAAACAGCCCTGGGAGATGGATGGCCACTGTGTTGCCAGCTCGCACTACAATAAGGGTATGTAAACAAAGGGCAAAGAAAAAACTCTCCTTCTCTTTCCTCTTCTTGCCTCCTTAATATTTTATTTCCTGCTGCTATAACTTCTCCGCATCAAATACAGGGTCATCAAAAAGTATTCTGCAACAATAAGAATTCGCCACAGAGATAAATTTCCCGCAGCCCGCTACCTTGATAGCAATGTACACTTGACCCCCGTTTTCCCAGACCTCCATTTCCTGGATATCAGATTTGCGGTTCAAAATTCGAGGTCCGGGGATATGTCCGAGTCCCAGACAAATGCCTGGTCCCGTCTGTAAATCGACAAAGTTGTCCTGCGGTTTCCCAGCCTCTCCCGGCACCCCAGTCAGTGTCCGGCCACCGCCAGGTGGCAGCATGCTCAGCGGTGTATTTGTTTTTCATTTATTGCCTCGTGGTGTAGTCTGTCTGCCGGGGGTCTTACCTTCGTATTTCAATACAGTAAGTTTACTTACCTTAAACCTTACAATACAGTAAGTACACCTTTGAATCATGTTGTTATTAACCTGTACATGTATATTAAACCATGTTTTGTATGTTATACAGTAAAACCCTTATAACTCGGAATTGATATAACTCGGCAAGGCAAAGACAGGTTTTTTTTTTTTTTTTTTTTTTTTTTTTTTTTACATCTATGCCTATAGCGCGTGTAGGCAGTGAGCTCCAGGGTGGGATGGTAGGCCCTGGAGGCTCACTGAGGGCTGTGATGGTTGGCCCTCGCCCGTGGTGGCGAGGCAGGATTGTTATATGTAGTGACGCCTGTAATTAGAGGCTCATTTGCCCCCCCCTGTGTCCTCCCCGCACCGCAATCGAAGGTAGAGTTAATGGACAGGGCATGTGGGTGTTCTTAGGCCACTCGACGGTTGCAGAAAGATTTCAAGTGGATTTAGGGTCTCACTCGGGATCAAACTCTGGTTTCGAGAACGCCACTCGGTGCGCTAACACTCTGCTGCCGCCTCCCCTTAAACGTATCTCTTGGTTTTCACTCGGCATATCATGCTCTCACAACCTCTTGTGTGAACATGTAAACAGAAAGTCGGCAAAAAAATAAGTATTCGGCATATTGACGTTATAAACTGCATGTCTTGCTTTTCACTCGGCATATCCTCAGTCGCATTTAAAATCGTGTTTTGTCCTTTTGACATTTTCCTGCAGGCTAGGCTCTTCAATTTCATTCCCTTCATGCTGGAGACCCCTTTCGTGATGGAGCTGACATCTTGAAATACAGTACTGTATGATGTAAACCCAAAAAAACATAAAAATAGGTGGCAAAGTAAAGCAAAGGTCGGGAACCAGATGTAAGCTGTCAGCTGCTGAGCGGGGTTTATGTCGTCAAGCACCGTCTTGGATACGAATTCCGTTTTTTGTCGAAATTGAAAAAGGATGGTTTCTGCTTCAAAAACACAACAAGCTTGGTAGGAGCCGAAATAATAATCAATGCAAAACATTGCAAACAATATCACAAAGTAGTATAACACACATTTCAGCAAAATGTTATTGCATAGGGATTCGTAATCCAAGACGGTGCTTGGACGACAAAAACACGGCCTTGAGCCTACGCACTGGTACCCGACCTTTGCTTTACTTTGCCACCTATTCTATGTGTTTTGGGATTACATCATACAGTACTGTATATCAAGATGTCAGCTCCATCACGCAAGGGTGTCTCCAGCAGGAAGGGAATGTAATTGAAGAGCCTGAGCCTGCAGGAAAAGGTGAAAGTGCTGGCAAGGTGGATGCAGGTGCGTCCATGGTGCTATTTGTCTGAGTTTTATACAAATCCAGCACATTCTACCCGTTCACTGGTAAGTGTAGTTTTTATGCTTTTACAGTACAGGGAGGGGCCCGAAAAATACGAGCAGTTAGGTTCCACCTGGCATACTCGTAAAGCGAAATCTCGATAACGAAACACAAAAAAAATAATGGTAAAATATAGGTTTGGTTCAGGACCCCAAACAATTAAAAAAAGAAAAAAAAAAGATGTTTTTCAAGCTAAAATAAATTTTAGCAAACACAAACAAACACGCAGCGTCATATTACTACATTGTACTACCTATTCTGTAGAAAAAGCATTCTGAAAGAGAAAATAACACACAAAATAACATAACTGCACATTAATTAAACATAAAACATGCATAAACAAAAAAAAGACGTAATGTAGGGGACCCCGCGTGAACAAGATAAGGTAGTGTAGCGGTCCCAAGGTTGGGCAGCACACCTAGCTAATTACCCTAAAGGTGAGGCCGCGCCCATATGTTTAAATTTTACCCTAAAGGTCACGCCTTGTTACGGGTGACCTGACTGTGGTCCAAGGTTAGGGCCGCCCCACCTGCTAATTACCCTAAATGTCAGGCCCCGCGCCATATGCTTAATTACCCTTCAGGTCACGCCTTGCTAGGGGTGACCTGACTGCGGCCCCAAAGGGTTTGGGGCCCCCCCACACCTGTAATTCCCCCTAAATGTCAGGCCGCCGCCATATGCTTAATTACCCTTCGGGGTCACGGCTTGCTAGGGGTAAACCTCACTGGGGTCAACCAAATCCCCCTTTGTCCAGCCCGGGAGTGGTAGGGGCGGGGCATTTTGAACTTTAAATTTTACCCACCCGTTTGAATGTCGTAGCATTGGATTTTCGATCTCGGATATTGAAAAAGACCCTAATTTACACATCTCGGTATCATCGGATTCTCGTAAAACCGAATGCTCGTATAACGGGACCTCCCTGTACTGTGTTTACATTTTTTGTTTTTGTTTGTTTTTTGTTTACCATATCAGAGGACATTAAAATAACTCGGGAAGGGCCAAAGTCCCTATCGTGCCAAGTATAAGGTTTTATGTATGTATGTATGTAATGCCCTTTATTCGGGAAAGGATAGGATGAGAATTATTATCATATAATTCCCGATTTATGCCCCGTAAGCAGTCAATCTTTAGTTTCTCGGGTGAGTCATCGTCCTTTCCCTTTCCCTTACGCGCCATTTTTTTTTATCTTCCTTCCTCCTACCGCCATTTCTTTCTTCCTTCGTCCTCCTTCCTTCCCTCCCCCCCCCGACATTCCGGTTGCGAGTCAACATTGTGGAATACTTATTTCGCGATCAGTGATGACTAATGGATTCAAAACTTTTCATCTTCCCTCACCCTGCTATCACATCAAGGAACATTTCCTAGATTCTTAATGTCTTTCAAAATAGTTCCCATAGTGACAGATCACGTTCATAAATGGAGTGTTAGTAAAGTTATTCGCTAAATAAAAGTCTACCAAATTTCTATACAAACTTCCATACCTGTCGCTCCAAAAGACGCGTTGGGGACCTTTGACGTGAAAAGAAATAACCCCTTCCTCGGATATTAGATTGAACATATTAAATTCTTCTATTCAAAGTAACAGGACTGTATTATAGGCAGCCCTTTCTTAGGTACACGAGTTTCATTTTTTAATTAGTTTTTTCGGGATATAAGCTATTCATTAGAGGCCAAGTCCAGAGTATTCAAACAATTTCCCCCTTTTCCCCCGGGGGCTCTTGGTAACCCAGACGGAGTCTCACTTCAACTCTCCCGCAGGTAAGACGTACCAAGTTTCGCTCCTATTCCACCCAACCCCCCTTTCCTTGTTAAAATATTGTTATCTATATTTCCAAATAGGGGTACCGCATGTTTAGTTTCGCTAACGGAAAGGAGGCCTGCCCCATCCTTATAAGTATTTTTAAAGAGTCTCACTTCAAACTCTCCCGCAGAGCTGACAGCTTGGCCTGGACGCAAAGGGCCCGATACATGGTCTTTTTAGTGAAACACACACCACCTTCTTACTCTTATTTTCCCCCCCCTAGTATCTTCCATGTATAATTATAAGTATTCAGCGTATATTATTCTAAGTAAAGGATAATGTATCAATAAGGTTCAGAGAGGAAGGTTTATGCTCCCCAGAGCTTAGCTTCATTTCACGGGGAGTTTTCCCGTATCAGGTTGTAAAGTTTTCTTACATCAGATTAGAGTTTCCTGTGTTGGAGATGGAGAGTTTTCTGTTGTTGGATTAACACTTATATGCTTGTCTGTGATCTCAAACAAGAGACATACTACTTCAGCATGAATAAATAGGATGATGTTTTCAATATGTTCTTGTGTTTTTTATTAAAAAACCCCAGGTGATTATTTGCGTTAGGAAAAGTAATACCCCACACTTCCAAAAGAGTCAGCCTTACTCGGTATAATTCCACGTACAATCACGACTACCAAGATAAATTAATATTAATTTTATTCAAACGCGCCCAGGGAGTAACCCAGAGAATACTCGCTGAGTGGTGGCAGCAACCCCCCCTTTAATCATCCCCTTTTCCCCCTTAAACCCAAAACCCTTCCCTCCCCCTTCCCCTTAAATTCATTCCCCATTTCCATTTACTCTCCGCAGCGAGAAGTGTTCATACAAAAATCACATAGTGAAGTCATAAGACTAGTTTTCAATTCTCAATTCAATTTGTAATCAAATGAAAAATCATAATAAATTAATATCATTAAAGTAACAGTGACCAGGTTTAAACTCTACCATCGGAGTTCTGGCAGGGACACTGGTTGACCTAAAGCGGTGGATATTATTTCCTAAAAATAACAGCAACAGAATCTCACCGGAAATAAATAGCAAGAAGTCAAATTTCAGTAAATTTTCATATAGTAACGATCCATTATAGTAGGCTCATTAGATCTTCCCTATAAACAAACCCTACACCCCATGAACCATGACATGTGGAAGGAGCTGTAAGAAGCAAGCCATCACAGTCAGCCGTAGCCGCCCCCGCATGCCGCAGGCCCAGCCGCCTTTCACCCCCGTAGCCAGGCCGCCCCGCTGCCGCCGCCCTTCACCACTTCAGCCGGGCCGCATGCCGCGCGCCTCAGCTCCGCCGCCTTCAAAAGCCGGCCGCCCTTAAACCGCCGCCACGGCCTGCCGCGCGCCTAGCAGCCTGCTCGCCGCCGCCGCCGCCGCCGCCCTTCACCGCTACAGCCGCCACGCTCCCCCCCATCGATGCAGCGCTTCACCCCCGTAGCCGCCATTCCTAGCCGCTACAGACGCCACATCTAGCCGCAACCACACCATGCAAAGAGGGGCGTGAAGCCTCGTCAGGAGGGAAGACCTGGATCTCCCTCGGCTTACCGTCACCGACATGAGCTGCGCTGACAACACAGGCGCCAAGAACCTGTACATACTTCCCGTGCAGGGTATCAAGGGGCGTCCTGAACTGCCTGTCCGCCGCCACCGTGTCCTGCAACAACCAGCAGAAGCAACAGCGGTAGCCCAAACAGCTACGGAGACGGAGGATGCAGCGACACCGGCTCGGGAATGGGCACACTCTTATTTTCCAAAAAACTACAAGAGTTCCTAAACGTTTGAAAAAGCTGAAGGCCATAAAGGAAGTACAGGGCGTCAACAAGACCCAGATGCCACCCATCAACAACAAGATGGAAAAGTTCGGTATCCAATAGTGTTTAAATTGAAAATCGAGGAAGAATTTATTTTGAACATGAACATAAAAAAATTTATTTTATAAAACTTGAAAGGTTAATACCTACTCGGTTTAGGGTAGTTGTAGTGTCACCCGGTTATTACTCTTGGGGAAACCCAATTCGAAAAGTTTTAAATGTAAAACATTGACCAGGATTCAAAACAAATTGAGGGTCAGTATGTTTTAAAATAATCCAGGTAAGAGGTTGATTGGGATACCAGTCTCATTGAATTCATAACAGACTCAGTCTGGTTCGGGAGTCTTCAAGGTATTTTAATTCAAGTTACAATCAACACGACTTGTGGTGTATTCAGGTGAAGATTAAGCAAAAAGTGTTAAAGTAATTACTGAGTCAAGGGTAGTGTAGGTCAGACTAGATGAAATAATTTGGTCTAGGAGTTTTCCCTCATGTCTAGAAGTCGGAGGTGGTTTTTTTCACGGGCTCAGCCTGGTTCAGTGGGAGGAGTATTTTAATTCGAGATAGTAGTACTTGCTTCTCACTTCACAGTCAACCAGCTTGCGGTGTGCAGGCATTTCAGGACTCGTAAGGCCCCTCGTTATCTAACCTGAGAGTAGCCCGGGGCGCACCCATGGGGCGAACCTTTTGCGACGAAAATGTAGGGACTGAGTCCAGGATTTGACACCCACGTCATACCCGGGAGTAGGTGATTGGGATACTTCCTTTCATTTAATATTCGTGTAATCTAAACACAAGCAGACACCCGTTTTTAAAGAAAAAGAGAATTTCCATTAAATTTACTCTAAATTCGTCCCATACACACCTCCCTTGACGCAGCTTTAAAACGGAAACAACAGATCCGTGAGTAGTTAATCTGATATGAAGAATTTAATTCTCCCGGAGAATGACGTGTGTAATGCCCTTATTTAGGAGAGATAGGATGAGAATTATTATCATATAATTCCCGAGTTATGTCCCGTAAGCAGTTCAATCTTTTAGTTTCTCGGGTGATCATCGTCCTTCCTTCCTACGTGCCATTTTTTTTTTTCTTCCCTTTCCTTCCTACCCCCCATTTCTTTCTTCCTTCCGTCCTTCCTTCCCTCCCCCCCCCGACATTCCGGTTGCGAGTCAACATTCGTGGAATACTTATTTCGCGACAGTGATGACTAATGGATTTAAAACTTTCATCTTCCCCTTCACCCTGCTATCACTCAAGGAACACTCCTAGATTCTTAATGTCTTTCAAAATAGTCCCCATAGTGACAGATCACGTTCATAAATGGATGTGTTAGTAAAGTTATTCGCTAAATTGAAAAGTTACCAAATTTCTATACAAACTTCCATAACTGTCGTTCCAAAAGACGCGTTCGGACCTTTTTGACGTGAAAAGAAATAAAAACCTTCCCGGATATTAGATTAAACATATTAAATTCTCTATATCAAAGTAACAGGATGTATTATAGGCAGCCCTTTCTTAGGTACACGAGTTTCATTATTTTTAAATTTGTTATTTCGGGGTTATAAAACTATTCATTTGAGGCCAAGTCCAGAGTATTCAAACAATTCCCCTTTTCTGCCCCGGGCTCTTGGTAACCCCCGACGGGGGTCTCACTTCAACTCTCCCCCAGGTAAGGGCGTACCAAGTTTCGGGTCCCATTTCCCCCCCCCCCCCCCCCCTTTCCCTTTTTATAATATTGTTATCTATATTTCCCAAAATGGGTACCGATGTTTAGTTTCGCTAACGTAAAGGAGGCCTGCCCCATCCTTATAAGTATTATTAAAGAGTTCACTTCAACCTCCCGCAGAGCTGACAGCTTGGCCTGGACGCAAAGGGCCCGATTTCATGGTCTTTTTAGTGAAACACACACCACCTTCTTACTCTTATCTTCCCCCCTAGTATCTTCCATGTATAATTATAAGTATTCACGGTATATTATCTAAGTAAAGGATAATGTATCAATAAGGTTCAGAGAGGAAGGTTATGCTCACCAGAGCTTAGCTTCATTTCACGAGGAGCTTTTCCGTATCAGGTTGTAAAGTTTTCTTACATCAGATTAGAGTTTCCTGTGTTGGAGATGGAGAGTTTTTTGTTTTTGGATTAACACTTATATGCTTGTTTTGATCTCAAACAAGAGACATACTACTTCAGCATGAATAAATAGGATGATGTTTTCAAATATAGTTCTTGTGTTTTTTATAAAAACCCCAGGTGATTTTTTTGCGTTAGGACAGTAATACCCCACACTTTCCAAAAGAGTCAGCCTTACTCGGTATAATTCCACGTATCAATCACGGGCTACCAAGATAAAACTAATTTAATATTATTCAAACGCGCCCAGGGAGTAACCCAGAGAACTACTCGCTTGAGCTGGTGGCAGCACTCCCCCTTAACTCATACCCTTTCCCCTTAACCTAAACTCCTACCCCTTCCCCTTAAATTCATCCCCATTTCAGTACTCTCCGCAGCGAGGAAGTGTTCATACTATAATCACATAGTGAAGTCATAAGATAGTTTTCAATTCTCAATTCAAGTTGTAAAACAAATGAAAAATCATAATCAATTAATATCATTCAAGTAACAGTGACCAGGTTTAAACTCTACCATCGGAGTTCTGGCATGACATGTATGTATGGCACATGACGTATGAGTGCTAGACAAAGTGTCGTAAAAGTCCGCGGCGTGGTAGTTGATATTGGCGGTTGCCGGACAGAGTAGGATAAACGTTCCGGGTGTGGGTAAGGCCTCAGACTGTTAAGATTCTCGGACTTTTGAGGTCCCGGACCAGTGCTCCCCCCTAATAGTCCGGGAAAACGAGGATTTACTGTTATTGTAAACATTCAGTAGGGAGGGGTGCGGGGGGGATGATCGCTACTAAAACGCAGCCCTGGGAGGTGTCACTCTGGGGATTTTTTGTAAAGGTAAGGTCTTCAGGTGCTTTAAAGTGTCAGAGGCGATGTGGAGGCTGGCTGACGAAGTGGATGGCAAGAGGAGGTGGAAGATGCTGCAGAAAACTCTGACAATGTGCGCAGGAAGCGCACATTGTCGGGGCAATTCAAACCAGTTCGGATTATGGAAAGTTGTGAAAAGTCAAATTTGGCTTGAAACAGGTCGAATTTTTCCGAAATTCGAATTATACGGGTTCAAATTAGTGAGGGTTTTACTGTATGTGAAAAGGTTCGTATGTTTTTTGGTGGAAAAAAGTTACCAATTTCATGGAAAAAAAAAAACACTGAATTGATGTAATATGACATCCTGTTGAAGCCTAATTTAGGTTAGTCTTACAATAAAATGTCTTGAAGGCAGTAATATTTTAAGCTCAGTATTTGACAGAGGTGGGCGCGATACTTCTTTTTGGTAGTGCGATAACGATACTGCGATACTTTTTTCCCACTAGTTCGATACGCGATACTCCGCTACTTTTTCGGATTTTCTTAAAACGATACGCGATAATCCGCTACTGATACTTTTTCTTAAAGCGATAGTATCGATACTGCGATACCAAAAAATTAGCTTTGCGATACTTTGCTACCTAAGAAAACACTGTATTAGCCAAAAAAGATCTATTTTACTTAAACTACAGTTTAGGCACATTAAAACATTGTAATATATTTATTTTTAAAAAAGACAAATTTTTTTTTAAAATATAAAGGTCTCTTTTAAAGTATCGCGGGAAATTTAAGCGATACTTGAGTTGCGATACTTATACTCCGCTACGTTTTTATTCTTATGCGATACTGCGATACTATTTTGGAGGTGCGATAGTATCGCAGTATCGCACTAAGTACCTTTTCGCCCACCTCTGGTATTTGATTCATGTTATTTTGAGTATTATTTTTCTTCTTAAACTTAATCTCAATAAAATTCTGAATTGCAGAAAATATATAGAAAGTAATACTGTTATTTTTCTTTTTTCAGAGTGAAGATTCTGATTCCTTTCCCTTTATGAAGAAATTTATGTGAAGGATGGTAAGAAGAGAGAGAGAGAGAGAGAGAGAGAGAATTTAGAGCTTTTGTTTTTGCTTTTTTTGAAGTTAGGGGTGTAAGATATTTTAAAAAGTTTATTATTTACATAGTTGTATTTTCCCAGTTGGGGTTTTACAGGGGCCCGGGGCTACACTCGTGTGGTCCCGTCTCCCTATCTACATTTATCCCGTCTTTTTTTAATTGGTACACATTATGTGCCGATATCACCTCCACATTTAGTCCATTCCAAACTTCTACATTTCTATGAGGGAAGCTGTAGGGTGGGTTGGGGATGTACCGTACACTTTTTTTTTTTTAAATCAGGAAAAAAAAAATTGAGTGAAATCTGAATTTTTTTATTATGTATTACAAAATATAAGATATGGACTACATTATGTGTAAGGCACAACTCTGGCAACATGATAAAAGCAACTGAAAAATAGGCCCGAAAAAAAAAGAAAAAAAACGTACGGACCATCCATAGGTGAGGACGCTCCATACAGAGATATTTATCGATAAGTAAAAAAACAAATTTGAAAATAAAAAAATCAAGCACAGTTGAATTAGGGCAACACATTTCATGAAATGGACCCTAGTGATGAAATCAAATCAATTTATATTAGCAATATAATAGTGCAAGCAATTTTAATCAATTAAAAAGTGAAAGTAAAAAAAAGTGAAAATAAATTTTGACTTTGAAGTTCCTGGATTTTTTTTTTTAATATATATTTGCAATCCTATTAATACTTTCATTACCCTACATAATGTACTTAATCATGGAAGTGCTTCTGTAGCACTTCCAGAAGGGAAACATAAATTAATAATTATTTATAATAAATGCAGATGATTTAATGCAATATTTGGCATATTTTAATTTGATTGAACTTAACACTGCTTGGAATTACCTTTAGAATGTAGATATAGGCCTATAGCCTATGTTCTTGTTCAGTTACTAAACACAAGAAACATACTGGTAAAACACCACAAGGATTATGAACAGATGAATGAAATCACTACTGTGATAGGTGTCACTATCTAATATTATGTTGCTGCATCCTACTTGACATTATTGAAAACACATAACCCATACCAGAATTTTAAATTTTTTGTTTACACTGTGGATGTTACGTACATTTAAAAACCACACTGTACGAAGTGTCCACATGACGCCATTCACATGTAAACCAACATTTCGGATCGTTCGTGTGGCTGGAATGTCTTTATATCCCTTTGGTACATCACAACTGAACACATTTCGGTACTTAATACCTTACCCCCACACTGCTGGCATATTCATGAACACAAGAGACCATGAAATGGAGGCCAAATATTACATGGGACATGCCAAAAACAACAAAACTCACCTCTAAAATTATCCAAGCGCCAACCATCCAAATCTCTCCCGCTCAGCTGATCGAACCCCTTTTCTCTTACTACATTTATACGGTAACTATCCTAAACCTATAAATATGGCCAAGGGAGCATTTGTACGTTACATCCATATGTACGGTATCTCCCCAACCCACCCTACTTCTTTATGTTGTTCAGGCATCTCCCTTTTCCTAGTTGTTTTGTAGGTCCTCTTGTCCTCTCTTGTCCTCTCTATCAACCTTCTCTTTGTTTCCGAGTCAGTAGTCTCTCATTGTCTGTTTCTTCCATCTTAGTTGTCAGCTTAAAAATTGTTATTAAGTCTCCTCTTTCTCTTCTCTGCTCGAGTGTTGGTAACTTTATTTCCTCGTAGCCTTTCCTCATAAGAAAGTTCTTCTAGCTCTGGTACCATCTTTGTTGCCATTCTCTGTATCCTCTCCAACTTTTTCACATGCTTCTTTTTATATGGGGACCCATACAATGGCAGCATATTCCATTTTTGGTCGGATCATTGTAGTAATTATCTTTCATCATATATTTATATTTTACATTTTATATTCATATTGATTCTTATAATAATCTTGGGATCATGTAGCATATTTAGGGGATAGGCCTAGCCTAGCCTTATCAACATCTGAATCAACTGATTCTTTAACATGCATTGCCGGACCGAACAGCTCAAAATCTGAATCAACAAAACCATTGTTATCACTCAATTTAATTGGGAAAAGTGCTTCTGAAACTTGTCCAGTAGTTGTAAGATTCTTTGATTTAGTAAATAATGTGCATATACCTTTTTCTCTGCCTCTACATATCGCTGGCAACTACTTAGTGATGCACTGAAGCCACTGAGTTTGTCTCTTGTCATAAGATTATCAGATACTCGATGGTCTGCAATGCATGAATCAGTAAGTGCCTATACAAAGGATTCAACCCAATCTGTACAACTTAGAAACTATCTCCTCTGACAATGAACATAAAGTTGAATGCCGAAATCAAGCTCAGTCAATCCTAAAGAAGCTTGGAGAACTAGAAACTGCAGTTATTCTTGTTTTCTGGAATGCAATCCTGGAGCGTTTCCACAAGACTAGTCTCTCTCTCCAGGACCCAATAGTATGCCTTAATGTTATGGTGACATTATTAGAATACCTTGCTGAATTTGTAGATAGTCAGCGAATGAATTTAGACCATTATGAATCTCAAGGCATGAAGGTTAGTGGACATGACAGGTACAAGTCACAACAAAAACGTGTAAGTGTCCGAAACCGTCGTTATGATGAAGGGGGTGCAGAAGAAGTCCTGTTATCACCTAGAGGTTATTTTGACACCTGGAGGTTATTAATAAGAGGTGTGGGATGGAGGGGAAGAAATTTTCCCAGGGTAAGGACAGCTGGCGATGCCAGCTGGAAAGGCCAATTATGAAGGATTAGGAAGGCACCTGGAGGTAATTAGAGCAGTTAGACATGGAAGTGAGGTCGGGGCTGAGGAGGATTATACCTTATTTGTAAGGAATATAATTGACGGACAGAAAAAAAATATTCCTTGTAGTAAAATAAGGTCCAGAAAGAGTGATCCAAAATGGATGACCACTAATTTAAAACACAACATTGGAGTAAAAAGAAACATTTATTTAAGGTTCAAGGCAGGATTGATAAGCAAAGAACAGTATAATGTAATGGCGAGGACATTGAAGAAATTAACTCGAGTTGCTAAGAACAATTATGAGATTAAAGTAGCAGGACAGGCGAACAGTGACCCAAAGGGGTTCTATCAGGTAATTCAGGTATATAAAACCAAGACAAGGGAATTAGTTGGGCCGTTAAGGTCAGGACAGGGTGAGGTCTTAAATACGGATGAGGATATGTGTAAAAGTTTAAATGATTATTTCTGAAGTGCTTTTACAGAGGAGGATACACAGACGATACCTGATAGTGAACATATGTTCAAAGGAAGCGATGAGGAGAAACTCAAAGATATTGTGATAACTAGGGAAATGGTGGAAGAGGTTATAGATAAAATGAAGAATTTTAAATCGCCAGGACCAGATGAAGTGTATCCCAGGGTATTACAGGAATGCAAGGAGGTTGTTAGTGAGTCGTTAGTGCACATTTTTAGGAAATCGGTTGAGATAGGCAATGTACCATTATTGTCAATCAATCATTGGGGGCATACGCCGGGGGGCACGTCGCCTCGCCCACCCTACGACGCCACTCCCGGGGGTCACCACGCACGAGTTCCCATGCAGGCTCCTTTCCCATACCAAGCAGCTCTCGACAAGAAACATCAACTTGCCCCAGCCACGAGCCTTGTGGGCGCCCCCTTGGCCTCCTCCACGCCGGATTGTCTCTTACAGATACAACCCGATGGGAAGGATCGGTTTCAGGGTAGCGTGCCACATGCCCATATAGCCGAAGTTGGCGCTGACGGACTATGCAGGTAATAGGCCTTGATTCAGTCTCACGGTGCAATCGCTGATTTGACACGTAATCATCCCAGCGATACCCCATGATTCTGCGAAGACACTTATTACCAAAGGCATTGATTCGTCTCTTCAAGTCACTATTTAGTGTCCATGTCTCACAACCATAGAGTAAGACAGGGATCACAAGCGACTTGAAGATCCGGATCTTTGTCCTTCTGCACAGGTACCGACAATGCCAAATACTCCCGCTGAGCGAGTCCATAACACCGTGGGCTATGCCAATCCGCCGTAAGACTTCTTGACGTGACCCGCCGTCATTATGGACTGCGCTACCAAGGTATGTAAAACTTTCCAAGATCTCAATGTCCTCGCCACACGCATGAACAGACTGTACTGCTTCATCTAGTAAGTCTCCAAACACCTGGACCTTGGTCTTGAGCCAGGAGACCTCAAGTCCCAAAGGCTTTGCCTCCTCGTGCAGCGCCTCGAGAGCCATCACCAGGACCTCCAGCGACTCAGCAAAGATTACTGCATCATCGGCAAAAACAAGATCAGTGATCTTGGTGTTGCCGACGGATGCTCCACAATCACTTTGATCTACAACCTTGTCCAATACCCAGTCCATACAAGCGTTGAAAAGTGATGGGGCAAGGATGCACCCTTGCCTCACTCCTGTATTCACAGGGAAGAAGCTGGATACACCTGCCCCACACTTCACAGCACTCTCTTGCTGGTCTGGTCTTGATGGTCTGCAATGCATGAATCAGTAAGTGCCCTATACAAAGGATTCAACCCAATCTGTACAATTTTAGAAACTATCTCCTCTGACAATGAACTTAAAGTTGAATGCCGAAATCAAGCTCAGTCAATCCTAAAGAAGCTTGGAGAAGACATTATTGTGGAGGAAAGGAAATGTTGTTCCCATATTTAAGAAGGGAGACAGAGGACTAAAGTCAAATTTTCGACCCGTAAGTCTAACGTCAGTGGTGGGTAAATTATTGGAATCTATTATTGCAAAAACCATTAGAGAGCACTTAGATAAACATAGTCTGATCAATGATTCACAACATGGATTCACCAAGGGCAGGTCATGTCTCACCAATTTATTGAGTTTTTATAGGAAAGTTTATGAGACGGCAGATAATGATAAGGATTATGATATAATATATCTGGACTTTAGTAAGGCATTTGACAAAGTACCACACGAGCGACTCTTAAATAAGGTTAAGGCTCATGGAATAGATGGGAAGGTTCTTCATTGGATCAGAGCTTGGCTAAGTAATAGGCAACAAAGGGTTACAATTAATGGTTCTAAATCTGAATGGGGACTGGTGACAAGTGGAGTTCCACAAGTGTCTGTTTTGGGTCCATTACTATTTTTGATTTACATCAACGACTTGGATAGTGGGATTAGCAGTGATATCAGCAAGTTTGCTGATGATACTAAGGTAGTTAGGATTATTGGATCACAGTCTGATGTAAACATATTGCAGGGAGACTTAGATAAACTTAACGAGTGGGCAGTCAGATGACAGATGGAATTTAATATTGATAAATGCAGCGTTATGAATGTTGGTAGAAAAAACTCTGGTAATAGATACACCATACGCAATGTATCGCTGAAAAGATCAGAAGGTGAAAAAGATCTTGGAGTGAGGGTGAGCCCAGACCTCAGACCTAGTAACAATGTATTGAGGCCAGAAATAGAGCTAATAGAGTATTAGGATTCATTACCAGAAGTGTTAAAAGTAGAAGTGCGGAAGTTATTCTAAAGCTTTATCTGGCTCTAGTCAGGCCTCACCTAGACTATGCGGTTCAGTTTTGGTCTCCATATTACAGGATGGATATAGCCTTGTTAGAAACAGTGCAGAGAAGGATGACCAAAATGATACAAGGGATGCGTAACTTTAGTTATGAGAAGAGACTGAAGTTATTAAAATTACACTCACTCGAGAGACATAGAGTAAAGGGCGATCTGATAGAAGTTTTTAAGTGGATAAAGGGATTTAATAAAGGAGAGATAGGAAAAGGTCTTACGGCTTTTAACCAGGGTAGAACAAGAAGTAATGGATTCAAGCTGGAAGGGCGTAGATTTAGAAAGGAAATAGGGAAAAACTGGTTCACAAATAGGGTGGTGAATGAATGGAATGGCCTCAGTAGACAGGTAGTTAGTGCCGAGTCATTAGGGAGCTTTAAAGAGGGGCTGGATAGGTTCATGGATGGGGATGAAAGGTGGATGTAGGTAGTGTTAGGTGACAGGAACTACCACGTGTAGGCCTCGCGGCCTCATGTAGCTTCCTTATTTTCTTATGTTCTTATGTTCTAGAGACAAATTTAGAACTGAAGTGTTTCTTATTCTCATTGATAGAATGATTACTGCTCTGAGTCAGCGTCTGGAAGAATATAAGGAGATTAACCCAGATGTCTGTGAGCACTGACAGCAGTCCCTTTTCTGTCTCCTCTTACTCTCTATTCTCATTTTCAAGCCAAAGCTGGCTGTTGCATATATGTGCGCAACGACATCACTTGCTCTCGTGCCCACGGTCTTGAATCTTCTGAATTTTCTACCATCTGGCTTCGACTTCAATGTCACGCATACTAAATTTATATGTGCTGTATATCTCTATGACTATGTAAAATTCTTCGACTATTTAACATCAAAAGTGGAGCACATCTCATCTCATTTTCCTTTAGCAGAAATCTCCATTCTTGGGGACTTCAATGTTCACCACCAGCTTTGGCTATCATCTTCTTTCACTGACCAACCTGGTGAACAAGCCTACATCTTTTCTATCCTCCAAGACCTAGAGCAGCTGGTGCAGCACCCTACCCGTATTCCTGACTGCCTTGGCCAACTGACTTGCCCAACATTTTTTATCTTTTCCTAACTACACACAACCCTCGTTTTCCCGGACTAATAGGGGGGAGCACTGGTCTGGGAACCGAAAAAGTCCGGGAATCGCAACAGTCCGAGGCCATTACCCCCCCTAAGACGTTTATCCTACTCTAGTATTTACTGTCCGGCAACCGCCAAATGCTAATATCAACTACCCCGCCACGGACTTTTACATCCGCTGAGCATGCTGCCACCTGGCGGGAGGCAGCAGAAAGTGTTCAATAGTCTCAGGAGACGTTCCTGCAGTGGGGGTCAGGGGACTAACGGAGGCGGTGCAGGTGAACCGTGAGTGTCGTGTGCCCAAATGTAAACAATACGACCGCTGAGCATGCTGCCACCTGGCGGGAGGCAGCAGAAAGTGTTCAATAGTCTCAAGAGACGTTCCTGCACCAGGGGCAGTAGGGGTCAGGGGACTGACGGAGGCGGTGCAGGTGAGCCGTGAGTGTCGTGTGCCCAAATGTAAACAATACGACCGCTGAGCATGCTGCCACCTGGCGGGAGGCACGGACACTGACCAGGGGTGACAGGAGACGCTCGGACCGCCGGACAACTTTGTCAATTTACGGACTGGACCAGGCATTTGTCCGGGGATATGTCTCTGGCATATCCCCGGACCTCTGATTTTGTCCAGGAAATCCGATATCTGGGAAATGGAGGTCCGGGAAAACGAGGGTTGTGTGTACTAACCCTTCTGTTTACTCTATGAAACTATTCTCTCCGTTGGGTTCCTCCGATCACAATCTTATTTCTGTAACCTGTCCTATCGCTCCGGTGCCGCCTCGGGACCCACCTAAGCGGAGGTGCTTCTGGCATTTCAACTCAACTAAGTGGGAGGACCTAAGGCAGTACTACTCTGATTTTCCATGGAATGATTACTGCTTCCATGTCAAAGACCCATCTCTTTGTGCAGAGCGCATAGCTGAGGTCAAAGTCTCTGGCATGGAGGCTTACATTCCACACACTTTCTCTAATCCTAAAGCCCGTCAACCTTGGTTTAACTCTGCTTGTTCTCATGCTGTCCAAGATAGAGAGGCGACTCACAGACAGTACCGTAAGCATCCATCTCCTGAAACTCATGTCCTTTATATTTCTGCCCGTAATCATGCCAAATCTATACAGGGAGGTCCCGAAGATACGAGCAGTTAGGTTCCACCTGGCATACTCGTAAAGCGAAATCTCGTATAACGAAACACATAACTAATGGTAAAATATAGGTTTGGTTCCAGGATCCCATCAATTTTAAAAAACAAACAAAAAAACAAACATGTTTTTCAAGCTAAAATAAACTATAGCAAACACAACAAACTCTCAAACTCTCAAATATAGGGCTCTATATACCACACCACCGCGCACCACCACACCACCACACAAAACACAGTGAATTAAGAGTGTGACAGCACAGTAGGACAGAGCACAAATAAGTCACAATAAGCACATTAAGTAAACCAGCAAATCATTAAAATTGACTCACAAGGCACAATTTATATACAAATGACTATACAAGCAACAAAGACGTTGTATGTACTCTTGGGGACACCGCGTGATACACTAGACTCGAGAGGGTACGGTAGGTAAGGGACAAGGGAGGGGTGCGCAGACCTCTTCCACTGCCCACAAACTCGTCTCTGCGCATCTGAATCATTGTACATTGTCCAGGGTTGTGAATATTTGTAGGCCACATTGTCGTACCGAGCCGCCAGAATTATCATCGCGAGCTTGGACACCTATTTCAGCTGAATCAGGTGTCATATAGGCTTGTAAAATGTTTCCACGAATGTGTGGGCAAGAAAGATACAGGCGCAAAATAAGAAATTTGGCACAAAAAGTTATATTTCGTCTCTTAACTCATTGTCCAAGCGAGCGAAGTGAGCTTTTAGCATTTATGCTAAAATTTGTAATATATTGTGCCTGGCGACATTAGTGCAGTGGCGAAAGTAGTGCATTAGTGCAGTGGAAATCAAATGTGTTCGTAGCCTTCACAACAACAGTGTCTTTTAGCGTCGCTGAGAGGCAGGCCGCTTGTGTTAGGCCTCATATAACCACTATAACTCGTGTTTCTAATGCCGTTATAGGTGTTATTTAGGGTTAGCTTGGTGTTATATACGTGGTAGGGTGTGTGTGAGGTGTTAAATATGCCATTTCAGCCGTGGGTACAGAGAGGAGGAAGAATAACAATTATGAAATACCACCACCACCACCACCACCACCACCACCATCAGATTGATTATCGTACAACCTTAGGTAAAATCATATAGTCTAAATGACTATAATTTTAGTAAATAACTTGGTAATTTTACTCACCCCAGTTTGAATGTCGTAGCATTGGATTTTCGATCTCGTATATTGAAAATAGACCCTAATTTACACATCTCGTATCAACGGATTCTCGTATATCGAATGCTCGTATAACGGGACCTCCCTGTAATTCAACTTACCAAAAACTCCTTCATTCATAGAAAATGTCAAAATCTTTCTGAATCAAATTCCTCTCGTGACTTCTGGCATCTAGCTAATAACATCTCTAACAATTTTTCTTCTTCATCTTTCCCTCCTATGCTTCACCCAGATGGCTCCACAGCTGTCTCATCTATTTCTAAAGCTGAACTCTTCGCTCAAACCTTTGCATAAAATTTCACTCTGGTTAATGAAGGGCTTGTTCCTCCTTCTCCTCCACCCTCTGACTATATTTTGCCTGTTATTAAGATCCTTCGTAATGATGTTTTCTTTGCCCTCTCTGGCCTAAATCCTCGGAAGGCTTACGATCCTGATGGAGTTCCTCCTATTGTTCTCGAAAACTGTGCTTTTGTGCTTGCACCTTGCCTGGTCAAACTTTTCCGTCTTTGTCTATCTACTTCCACCTTTCCTTCTTGCTGGAAGTTTGCTCACATCCAACCTGTTCCTAAGAAGGGTGACCGTTCTAATCCTTCAAACTACTGTCCTATAGCTTTGACTTCCTGCCTTTCTAAAGTTTTTGAATCTATACTTAATAAGAAGATTCTTAAGCATCTATCTGCTCACAATCTTCTATCTGATCGTCAGTACGGTTTCCGTAAATGGCGATCTACTGGCGATCTTCTAGCTTTCCTAACTGAATCTTGGTCATCCTCCTTTAGGGGTTTCGGTGAACCTTTTGCTGTTGCCCTTGACATATCTAAAGCTTTTGATAGAGTCTGGCACAAATCTTTCATTTCCAAACTACCCTCATTCGGTTTCTATCCTTCTCTCTGTACCTTCATCTTAAGTTTCCTTTCAAACCGTTCTATTGCAGCTACTGTAGACGGACATTGTTCTTCTCCTAAGTCTATCAATAGTGGTGTTCTCCAGGGTTCTGTCCTATCACCCACTCTCTTTCTATTATTTATTAATGATCTCCTAAGTCTAACTCAAAGCCCTATCCATTCCTACGCTGATGATTCTACCCTGCATTTTTCAACGTCGTTTATTAGACGTCCAACTCAACAGGAACTAAGTGATTCACGGAAAGATGCCACCGAGCGCCTAACTTCTGATCTTTCTATAATTTCTGATAGGGGCAAAGCAAACCTTGTTCAGTTCAATGCCTCAAAGACCCAATTTCGTCACCTATCTACTCGACAAAACCTGCCAGATAACTATCCCCTCTTCTTCAATGACACTCAACTATCTCCTTCTTCTACAATGAACATTCTAGGACTTTACTAAAAATCTGAACTGGAAATCTCACATCTCATCTCTTGCTAAAACAGCTTCTAAGAAGTTAGGTGTCCTGTGGCGTCTGCATCCTTTTTTTTCTCCTTCCCAGTTGCTTGCTCTTTACAGGGGCCTTATCTGCCCATGTATGGAGTATGTCTCACATGTTTGGGGAGGATCCACTCATACAGCTCTCCTAAACAGACCCGTCAGGGTGGCATGGTTGGTAGAGTCGTGAGCTCGCATGTGCAGCGTCCCTGTGCATTCGGTCAGCGATTCGAGTCCACCAAGTTTGTCCTGGCGTGGTGGCGCTTTGTATAGTCAATAACCTTGTAGTTGGTACTTGCAAAGTGTCTAGATAGGATCAAATTATCTTATCTTAGTATATCTCCTAAACAGGATTGAGTCAAAAGCTTTTCGTCTCATCAACTCCTCTCCTCTGACTGACTGTCTTCAATCTTTAAATCACCACCGCAATGTTGCTTTTCTTGCTATCTTCTACCGTTATTTTCATGCTCACTGCTCTTCTGAACTTGCTAACTGCATGCCTCCCCCCCTCCCGCAGCCTCGCTGCACAAGACTTTGTACTCATTCTCATTCTTATTCTGTCCATCTTCCTAATGCAAGAGTTAATCAGTATCTTTACTCTTTCATCCCTTTCACTGGTAAACTCTGGAACTCTCTTCCTGTTTCTATTTTTCCACTTTCCTACGACTTAAATCTTTTCAAGAGAAGAGTAACAAGACGCCTCTCGAACTAAATTGGCACACCCCTTTTTTTTTTTATATTCTCTTACTGTCTTCTTTGTAGGGCCTGGCAACTGAGCGGGCTTTGTGTTACCTATTTTTGTTGTGCCCTTGGCCAGTCCTTTGTGATGTAAAAATATTAAAAATAACACCAAGTTTGGATTTTTTTCCAGAATAGCAACAGATTCACTCTCTGAAGCATCGGCAGTAAAATGCTGCTTTAAATTTGGTGTCAGCCCATTGTATCCCAATGACCTTGAACCCTCTGTTGAATTAGAACTAGTCCAAATCTCTCAGTTGTATGTAGCTTCACCACAGCTTTTATCCTCAACTTTGCCCAGTCAACCCAAATCTGTGGAGCTAAGGATGTATCAATCACTTCATGAACACAGCCTTGGTCAGACATTTCCAAATACTGAAATTACTCTCCGTATGTCTATGATGGTGAGCCATATTGGAGGGGAACGATCTTTCTCTAAGCTTAAACTAATTTAAAATGAGCTCAGAAACAGCATGGTGCAAGATGGGCTCAGTAAACTTTCCTTAATGAGTATAGAGAATGAGTTACTAAGAACCTGACTTCACAGACATCATGGATGACTTCAGTAAACTCAAAGCACGCAAGAGATCAATTGAGATAGGTGGGCAAAAAGGCACGCATCAAATAAAGTACTAGCTTGTTTTTCACACCTCTTATCGCATCTTTTAACCTTTCTTCTTTTTCTTGGTCTATGTTAGTTTTTCTTTTATAATTTCTAGGCATTGTTACATATTTATATTCCAGCACCCTTAAACCAATTCCAAATTAGCATGCAACAACCTGAAACGAAAGAAACAAGTGTAAATGAGCAGTTAATCCTCACTGTGTTATGGTTCATCTATACGACGCCACTTTTATGTAAACACCACGCAGGTCATCCTGTGACATATGAGTTCACTTTCATCACTTCATTTCAGCACATCTACCACAGTAACACTAACATCGCCATGGCAATGTTTCTTTTTTTTCTTGAAAGTTAAAAGGGGCTATCTGGAGAGTGTGTCATTTTGTCTTCATCTGTATCATATTATGGCTATAAATGAACAAATTACCAAAATATCAACCGAGTGGCGGCCTTGGTAACGGCTACACTAATTAAGATCGCCAGCTAGTGTTTATGTCCTCCCGCCCGAAAGGTGATGAGCTGCTGTCTGTCGTCGCGCCAAAAAAAACGATTAGTGAAATTTGAAACCGTATATACTTGCAGCTACAAAGCATAAAACAATGCTGAAACAGGGTAGATTATACAGTCATGATATAAACTACTGTGTATCATCTTCAGTGGCACATACAAATCAGTAGTGATGCTAAAATTTTCAATATTTTGGCCCTAGCGAATCACTCCAGTGGGTTATAGTGTTTTATAGGTAGACATATTCAGTGTTCTGGGCCTTACCAGAAAACTTTGATGTATTCATGGACACCAGAAAATGGTTTCTGGGGGAAATATTTCACGAAAATCCCAAAAAAAACCCAAAATTCTGCCGCGGTCATTCGTTTAAAAAACCCCCGTGTGCGCTCCCATTCCTCTAATACATGTTTAAAGGGGTACCATCTAAACCCATAAAGTGGTCTGGAGCGTCTGTACGTATCCTTATGTACGACAGTTCCTCCCTAATCACCCTACATTTCATTGGGGTCCAGTTTACCCGCGAGTGTTTTGTCACCGTGGTAAAAAGGACCCAAAAATGAGCATTGATATAAGAAAGAGACAAGATAGAGCATTTTGATATTTTCATGTTTAAAGTGACACACCACGTCTAGATCTATATTTATAAATAATCTAGTTCAGCTTTTGTATTATCCCATCTTGTTTATGTACATCACTTCATCCTTTTTTACACACTTTGCCTCACCCCATTTTCTTCAGTCTTTTTTCTTATAATCACTTTCTCGACCCTGTCGTTTAGTACCCTCAAGAAAAAGTTTTTTTTCTCCGAATTCTCATTCTCTGTAGTTCTTCTGTGCATTACTTCAACTCTCCTTCTTCTTCAGCATACTTATTTCACATATACTCTTGAACTCCACAGTTGATCTCAGCCTGAGGCCCTCCAGTATTCTCGGTTACTACTTTTCCACTCATCTACAAATCTTGCTCTTCTTCATTACTAATTCATCAAACGTCCTTTACTGGTTTTACTCTCACTTTCTCGTTAATCTAAAACAAGATATTCTTCTCATCAGGTCCAAAATAGTAACACATTTTCTTCTCTGATACATATACTAGACATTGTCATATTTTCAAACACCTTTTATACTTCTTTTAACATGTTCACTTTGTTCTTTCTTTTGTTGTCTATAATTCTTTAAAGGCCACTTTGGCTTTCTTTTTCTTTATTCCAGTAGTCACTCGCCTTAACACAAGTGGCCATTGTTCTTTGACACATTTTTTCCCATCCTCACATTGCTCTAAGAGCATTATATCTTTTTTTACATTTCTCATCGCGTTTTTTAAACTGAATTTCCTTTACTCTTGCTTTCATTCCTGTAGTTCATTAATTCCATTTATCCCGCCATTTCATCATAGCTTCCTCTAAACTTGAATCATGCCATGCATACTTTCAAACTTTCTTTATCAAGTTCGGCTCAGTCTAGGTTGTCCTGTCTCCCTTTCCTCACCCTGATCACTCTGGGTGCAGTTCCTCCTTTACCTCTTCAGTGAAGCTTGAGAAGTCCAGAGGGTTCTTTAAGCTATTCTCCGGTGTTGGTTGTCCGCCATAGTAAAAAAAATTGTACAGTAATCCCAGTTTTTCCGTAGTGTCGTTATCCGGCGCCAGCAATCGGCTGTATAAAACTCTATCCGACCATGTGATGCATTATCCGCAAAAAATTCCCGTATTATTTCGGGCGAGTGCACTAAAGTTTTTTGCCGGATAATTGGTCCGCCATAGGCGTAAACGGAGGAGTGCGGAGACAACACTGACGAAATGGTCCGTACTTTGGTCTTTAAAGGCGGCGTCAAACTAGCACTTATTTCCGTCTAGTTAGACGATTTCGTTGGTTTTTCTCGTTCTGTCCTAGTTTCCGTCTGAATCAGTAGCTGAGTCAGCGTTCATGATGCTCTTACATATGAAAGTTGAAGACGACTTTCATAGTCAGAATCAAAATCCATAGTGTTACTTAAGGTATTCGAATATAAATTAGAAATTTTTTGCAAATTATAAATTCAAACATTTGAAGTATTTTAAGAATATTCAGTGACTATTGTCACATGTAGATACATTTAAAAGCCAGTTCATATAACAGCCAAACAGTCTCTGCATGACTCGTTGTTCTTCTTATGTGACCTTTTCTGCCTATTACGCTTTGTAGGTCCGTCTGTCAAGCCCGTTGTGTTTCTTTTCAAGACTCAAATTGTTTCTCACTCTTCAAGACTTCAATTAAGATTATAGACAAATGTTGGACACGTAGGTAGTCAGAAGAAATTTCTGTTGAATGCATACTCGTGGACCCCTTGTCTTGGGACAAGATCAGACTTGTACACCAAGAAGCTCTATATTCTAGGTTTTATCTATGTCGAACTTAGGTCTATATTGATAAATAATAACATATTTAAGTGTATACCAGCAATACTTGCCCTGGCGTCGACCATTTTGTTACAGTCGACAGAACAGCCTGACTGTATGCAGGCGACGATTGTGTGTGTGTGACGGCTTGCAGTCAGAAAATTGTTAGCTTATTAGAAAGTGCTAAAAACTTAGCAAAAAGTGCTAGGTGACGCCGCCTTAACCCAGAATTACTAGCGATGAGAAGAAGTCAGTACTGGCCACAGGCTTTCCCTAAAAACGTATGTCTGCTATGTCATGCCAACAACAGGTAGACCACTTGCCTGCTATTTATATTATTCAGTTTTTTTACTATTATTAATATTTATCTAATTTATTATTTTTTTTTTTCATAATTTTAACAGGTTTACCTCTTATTCAGTTATACGTTCATATCGAGCCTCGTACCTCAATTTTCGTATTTACTTAAATCATTTCCCATTGAAATTAATTGAAATACCTTACTCATTAATCCGTTCAGCCCACCAAAAACCACCAATTTTTTACTTACCTATATGACTGGACTGTCACTCACTCCGCCATTTGCATTCCCCATGTTTACACTCCTGTTGTACCCAGCTTTTAAAACAGCTTTTGGTGGAACTGTCGCTAAACGTACTGCACTCACCCTCCACCATTTGCATTCGCCAGTGTTTACACTCTGTGTATCAGTTGTTGGAAACAGCTGTGAGTGGAACTGCCGCTAAACGTACTGTACTCACCCTCCGCCATTTGCATTCGGCAGTGTTTATACTCTGTGTATCAGCTGTTGGAAACAGCTGTGGGTGGAACTGCCGCTAATTGTACTGCACTCACCCTCCACCATTTGCATTCGCCTGTGTGAGTACAACACAACAGAGATGCTTCCATGGCGAGGTAACCACGTGAAGTGAACGAGTGAGACGCGGGATGCTGGGCGGATGTTGTGGCGTTCGTTGCGCCAACTAGCGGCGGCGTATCTGAAGCTCGCTCGTAACAAAACAAAAAACAATAATAATAATCGCTCGTAACTCTGATTTTGGCTCGCACCTCAAAGCAAAAAATTGACTGAGCGACTGCTCGTAACTCGGAAAACTCGTTAGTTGGGACACTCGTAAGTCAAGGTACTACCACTGTACAGGTATTAAAGTATTTAATACTGTCAGTTATACTGTTCTAGCCATTATTATTATTATTATTATTATTACTGTTATCATAATTTTCACTGGTTATTATTGGGTTCGTGGGCGCCGGAGGGGCCTAAGGGAGTAGTGATCCATTATCCGGCTTTCGACATTATCCGGCAAGGTCTTGGCTGCTGTGTGCCGGTGCCGGATAAACGGGAGATTACTGTACACAACTTTTCTAATATCTCTCCACGCTGACTTCGCTACCCCGTCCTTCGCCCCTCCATCCTCTACCGCCTCCTCCAGGTCTACTAAAACATTATGCAGGGCAAATCCCTACCATTGTGAAGAAGACGCATATAGTAACCTTGTATCGATTCTGGGACTGAGAGTGCTGTGAAGTGTGGGGCAGGTGTATCCAGCTTCTTTCCTGTGAATACAGGAGTGAGGCAAGGGTGCGTCCTTGCCCCATCACTTTTCAACGCTTGTATGGACTGGGTATTGGACAAGGTTGTAGATCAAAGTGATTGTGGAGCATCCATCGGCAACACCAAGATCACTGATCTTGTTTTTTCCGATGATGCAGTAATCTTTGCTGAGTCGCTGGAGGTCCTGGTGATGGCTCTCGAGGCGCTGCACGAGGAGGCAAAGCCTTTGGGACTTGAGGTCTCCTGGCTCAAGACCAAGGTCCAGGTATTTGGAGACTTACTAGATGAAGCAGTACAGTCTGTTCATGCGTGTGGCGAGGACATTGAGATCTTGGAAAGTTTTACATACCTTGGTAGCGCAGTCCATAATGACGGCGGGTCACGTCAAGAAGTCTTACGGCGGATTGGCATAGCCCACGGTGTTATGGACTCGCTCAGCGGGAGTATTTGGCGTTGTCGGTACCTGTGCAGAAGGACAAAGATCCGGATCTTCAAGTCGCTTGTGATCCCTGTCTTACTCTATGGTTGTGAGACATGGACACTAAATAGTGACTTGAAGAGACGAATCAATGCCTTTGGTATTAAGTGTCTTCGCAGAATCATGGGGTATCGCTGGGATGATTACGTGTCAAATCAGCGATTGCACCGTGAGACTGAATCGAGGCCTATTACCTGCATAGTCCATCAGCGCCAACTTCGGCTATATGGGCATGTGGCACGCTACCCTGAAACCGATCCTTCCCATCGGGTTGTATCTGTAAGAGACAATCCGGTTTGGAGAAGGCCAAGGGGGCGCCCACAAGGCTCGTGGCTGGGGCAAGTTGATGTTTCTTGTCGAGAGCTGCTTGGTATGGGAAAGGAGCCTGCATGGGAACTCGCGCGTGGTGACCCCCAGGAGTGGCGTCGTAGGGTGGGCGAGGCGACGCGTCCCCCGGCGTATGCCCCCAATGATTGATTGATATCGAGGTGGGAAAACCATGGGCCAGATAGCGAGGGAGATGTGCGTCTCCAAAAGACCGTCTCTGTCTGGTGCAGGCGGGCGCCAGATGGTGAGTTACAGAATGCTTTGGCGCAGAAAAAAGGGTCAGGGCGACCAAGAAAAACTTCAAAGAAGACTGATCAACTGCTAAAAAATTTTTTTGATGTTAACAACCCTTTGACTTTTGTCAGTCTTCTTTGAAGTTTTGTCACTTGGAGCACGTTTTTTGGAGACGCACATCTCCCCGCTATCCCCCGGTTTTTTCCCCCCTCGTACAAGGTTACATCGTGTCTTTTTCACAAGGGATGGTTTTTGCCCGGCAAAATTTTTTAGTAGATCTGGAGGAGGGGTAGAGGATGGGGGGGCGAAGGACGGGGTGGGGGAAGGTGGGAGAACCAAAACAACAACCTCTTCCTATCATGACTTTGGAGTATTTTAAGGGCAGCAGCGAGGAATCTAAAAACCGAAGCCGAGTGCCTGCCGATATACAAAAACCGTTAAAAAATTTCAATTAAATGTCCCCCCAAGGGCAAAAAAGTTAGGCGTTTTTTCCCGCCCAAAGATTTTTTGTGTTGTAATTTTTTTGCGCCGACTGTATGTGCTAAAAAACTAACTGTAAATAATTCAAATACATGCTCAAAATTTTTTTTTTCCTCAAAAAACCTTTTTTTTTTGAAAAACTTTTGTAAATTTACGAAAAAAAAAAATCCTCATAAACCAATATTTTTTTTTTTCTAAAAAATTTGTAAAATAAGGGTGCGTCTTATCCCAAGGTGTGTCTTACTCCAGAAAATAGGTAAAATTTTGAGTTGTAGAAAATAAAAACAAACTTGAAAAGGGAAAAAGTTGGAATTTCCGCTTATGGGTTGAGAGACAAAGAGTAGCAGCTAGACCACCAGCCCCGCCCAGGGGAAATTTAAAGTAACCCCGCACAGTTAAGGAATTTTAAAAAATTCGGGGCATCCCCACCCCCATAAAAAATTTGTTTCTTAAAAGGCCCCTTGAGGTGGGGGAAAAGGGGGAAAGAACCAGGAAGAAGAGGGTGAAGAAGAAGATAGAAGAGGGGGGTTGGGGGAGAGGAAGGAGGGGAGGGGGGTTTTCAGATTCCAGACCAGTAAGGTGGATGAAGTTTCCCAGATGTTTCCAGGGAGACATCCGCCAAAAAAACTCAGGTATGGAGGCACCATGGTATTTACTAGTTTACCTTTTTAAAGATTTTAGTTTTTTTTGTGTTTGTCCTTTTGTTGTCTGATGAATCACATAAAAAATTTTGGAAAAGCTGAGCAAGATGGATGGAGAGGCAGATAGGATAACATGAGGATTGTTGTCCAGTAGGCATAATGGGAAGGGGGAGAGTGGGGGTAGCAGTGTGGTTTACAATACTACCGATATGTTGCCCTATCAGCGACCCCAAAGTTTTGAGTTTTAAATTCAGGTTTGGCCTATATAGCCGAAAATTTGACCCCATAAAGATGGAAGAAAAACACCAAAAAAAAACCCGGGTTCTTTTACAAAATTGCTACCTGGTGTCCCCCAGAACTGAAAGTGGATGAAAAAAAAGACGCGACATTCCCCTTAGTTGCTAATTTCAGAAAGGCTGAGTTTTTAGGTACTGGGTGTTTTGGTGCAACTGGCACCCCGTCAGCTCATCCAGTGTTTACAGACAGAGGGTTTGTTCTAAAATTTTGTGTGGGGGGTGATAGTTTCTATTTAATTCCTGGGTTTTCCTCATTGATTCCTTGGAGTTCCTCATTTGACCTGAGGTCCCCGTGGTGTGGGTGTGTGTGGAGCTCCACTTTTTGGGATGGTACCATGGAGGTCAGGGGGGGTTTTTTGATTGTGGGAGGGGAAAGGAAGTGAGGTGGGGAAGGGGTCTCAGCGGGTGGAGGTTGAGAGGGTTTTTAGAGGTGGAATGCGGAGGGTTGAGCGGAGTTTGAAACCTCTATTGAGGCAATTAAAGATTTGTTAGAGTGTGTTAAAAAGTGTAGTGAATTTTTGAAAAGTGTTGTAAAAAAAAGCGGAGATGGATTTGAGCTCTTAAAAATGGGAGTTTTTTTCAAATGGAGCTTAGTGGAGCACCTGGAGAGGCTACCTGGTAGGCCCCCAAGGGTGGCTTGCCTGGTTGGGGCAAGTGAGGTGGGTTACCCCAGTGAGATACCGAGGTTCAATCAATAATCATTGGGGGGATACGCCGGGGGGGGGCGTCGCTCGCCCCCCCTCGACGCCACTCCCGGGGGTCACCACACGCTAGTCCCCATGCAGGCTCCCTTTTCCCCCCCCAAGCAGCTCTCGACAAGAAATCAACTTGCCCCAGCCACGAGCCTTTTGGGACCCTCTGGCCCCCTCCACCGGGTTTTCTCTTACAGATACAAACCCCGTGGGAAAGGGTCGGTTTTAGGGGAGCGTGCACATGCCCCCTATAGCCCCAAATTTGGGGTTGACAGATTATGCAGGTTTAGGCCCGATTCAGTCTCACGGGCATTTGCGATTTTTACCGTAACATTCCCCGCGATTCCCAAAGATTCGTGAAGACACTTATTACCAAAGGATGATTGTCTTTTTCAAGTCCTATTTAGTGCCATGTCTCCAACCTCAGGGGGGCGCGGGGGGTAGAGTCACGGATTCGGTGCAGAGCCCTGCATTGGTCAGCGGTTCGAGTCCACCCAAATTTCCTTTCCCCCTGGGGCGCTTTGTATAGCATAAACCTTTTAACCAAACCCCCGTTTTCCCGGACTAATAGGGGAAGCACTGGGCCCGAATCACAACTCCGGGAAAACGCAACAGTCCGAGGCCCTTACCCCCCCCCGTACGTTTATCCTACTCTAGATTTACTGCCGCAACCACCAATATCAAAACCCAAACCCCGACTTTTACGTCACTTTGTTGTTGTTTTAGGGATTGAGGATCCCCTTTGGGGAACACTATAGCCCTGGTGAGCCCATGATCTATACAGGCATGTAGGACCCGTTTCCTAGGAAGGGACGGTGAGGGGTGACAGGGTGCGGGGGGGGGTGGACGCCAGCCGCCGCCAGCAAGGGGGCAGGCACAGGTGGGGACGTTTTAGGATGAGGAGTTGAGAGCGTAGCACTACACGGGGGGTAGTGGAAGCCGAAAACACTGCGAAAAGGTTCAATAGTCTCAGAGCGTTCCGCACCCGGGGCAGTGGGGGGTCAGTGGATGACGGGGAGGGGCAGGTGAACCCAAGGGGTTTGTGTGCCCAAATGTAAACAAAACGACCCCTGAGCATGCTGCCACCTGGGGGAGGCCAGCCGCCCCAGCAAGTGGGCAAGTCAAAGGGGGGGATGTTTAGGATGAAAGTTGAGAGCGTAGCACTACATGGTGGGAGTGGAAAACGCGGCCACTGCACAGAAGTGTTCAATAGTCCAGAGACGTTCCTGCACAGGGGCAGTGGGGGTCAGGGATGACGGAGGTGCAGGTGAACCGTGGTGTAGTGTGCCCAAATTTTAAAAAATACGACCGCTGAGCAGGGGTGGCCCCCGGCGGGGGCGGACACTGCCAGGGGGGAAGGAGAGCCCGGGCCGCGGACAACTTTTTCGTTTAGGATGGACCAGGGTTTTTTTTCCCGGGACCCGACATATCCCAAACCCCCGATTTTGTCCCGGGAAATCCGATACCCTGAAAGGGGTCCTGGAAAAAAGAGGGTTGTGTGTGTTGGTACTTGCAAAGTGTTAGATAGGGTCAAAGTATCTTTTTACCATGTCTTACAACCATAGAGTAAAAACTGGGATCACAAGAGACTTTAAGATCCGGTCTTTTCCTCCTGCACAGGGACCAACAACGCCAAATACTCGCTGAGCGATCCATAAAACCCTGGCTACTGGGCTATGCCAATCGCCGTAAAGATTCTTGACTTGACCCGCCGTCATTAGCACGCACTACCAAGGGGTAAAATTTCCCAAATCTCAAAGTACTCGCCGACCATGAAAGACTGTCTGTTTCATCTAGTAAGCCTCCAAACACCGGCCTTGGGCTTAAGCCAAAAGACCTAAAGTCCCCCAAAGGCTTTTTCCTCCTCGTGCAGCGCCCGAGAGCCATCACCGGACCCCAGCGACAGCAAAGATTACTGCTCATCGGCAAAAACAAGATCGGTTTTTTGTCCCCCCGAGAGATGCTCCACAATCACTTTTTATCTACAATTTGGCCCAATACCCAGTCCCAAAAAGTGTTTGAAAAGTGATGGGGAAGGACGCACCCTTTCTCACTCCTGTATTTAAAGGAAAGAAGCTGGAACACCTCCCCCCCACTTCACAGCATTCAGTCCCAGAATACAGACCCTTTATCAAACCAAAAGTCTTGCAGGAATCCCGCGAAAATCCAGAAGATTCAGATGAGCATTTTCACGAGTCAAAAACCTTCTTGAATCAAAATAGGCTGAAGCATCCCTGTCGAAACTCACGTCGGCGTTCCACCAGGACACAAAGCGCTAGGATACGGTCCGTTGTTGACTTACCAGGCATGAACCCAGACTGCTGAGGTCTCTGATGCTTCGGCAGATGACTGCGGATCCGTGTCAGCAATAGATGGGCAAGCACCTTGCCTGGCACGCTGAGCAGTGTAATACCGCAGTAATTGTTGCAGTCCTGACGGTCCCCTTTCCCTTTCCAGATAGGGATGACCAGCCCCCTTTTCCAGTCAGGAGGAATGGTACCTGATTGCCACACGGCAGTCAGGACAGCATGCAACCCACGGATCATGGCCTCACCCCCAGCTTTGAGGAGCTCTGCACTGATATTACAAACACCAGCTGCCTTTCCACCCCTCAACTTTGCTACAGCCTCTCTGACTTCGTCAAGAGAGGGTGCAGTTTCGTCAATGGGAGGATCGGCATCCACTGCCTGTAACACAGTGGTTTGAAGCTGCTCAGTTGGAGGGTCCACCGTGAACAACTGCCCAAAGTACTCAGCCCAACGAGCCATCTGCTCATCCATGACCGACACGAGGCGCCCATCTGCTGCTTGAATAGCACTCGCCCGAGATGGAGACTTGGAACGGAGCTTTCTTCGGGGCTCGGTAGGCGGGCGGAGGTCATTAGCGTTCAAATGGCCTTCGACATCCTCAGCGAGGCTCCTGACATACCTCTCCTTTTCTCTCCCCAGGAGGGTTGTAGTCCAGCTTGACAGAGCCCTGTGCTGGTCCTGGTTCCCAGCCAGCCTGGCAACACGATTCTCCTCGATTTTCTCCAGCGTCTCCGTCAAGCCAAAACCACGCCTTGACCTCGGGCGCTCCCCAATACACTCCTCGAGGAGTGTATTGGGGACCTGTCCCGAATTTCTCAACTTCCAAGTAAGACTCTCTTTAGACCATAGAATAAGCTGATAATATAACTACTCTATATAAATACCTATTATGTTACCATCTACAGGGAGGTCCCGAAGATACGAGCAGTTAGGTTCCACCTGGCATACTCGTAAAGCGAAATCTCGTATAACGAAACACATAACTAATGGTAAAATATAGGTTTGGTTCCAGGACCCCATCAATTAAAAAAAAAGACAAAAAAAAGACATGTTTTTCAAGCTAAAATAAACTCTAGCAAACAACAAACACACAGCGTCTATATTACCCACACTGTACTACCTATTCTGTAGAAAAAAACATTCTGAAAGAGAAAATAGCACACAAAATAACATATCTGCACATTTATTAAACATAAAACATGCATAACAAGCAAAAAAGACGTTGTAATGTAGGGGACGCCGCGTGATACAAGAGAAGGTAGTGTAGTGGTCCCAAGGTTGGGGCTGCACACCTGCTAATTACCCCTAAAGGTCAGGCCGCGCCATATGCTTAATTACCCTTCAGGTCACGCCTTGCTAGGGGTGACCTGACTGCGGTCCCAAGGTTGGGGCCGCACACCTGCTAATTACCCCTAAATGTCAGGCCGCGCCATATGCTTAATTACCCTTCAGGTCACGGCTTGCTAGGGGTGACCTCACTGGGGTCAACCAAATCCCCCTTTGTCCAGCCCGGGAGTGTGGTAGGGCGTGCATTTTGAACTTGATAATTTTACTCACCCCAGTTTGAATGTCGTATCATTGGATTTTCGATCTCGTATATTGAAAATAGACCCTAATTTACACATCTCGTATCATCAGATTCTCGTATACCGAATGCTCGTGTAATGGGACCTCCCTGTATTTATAAGAGGTGAAAATAAGCTATGTGACATCTCTAGAAACCTGCCGGCTTCTCAATACACTAGGGTCCCACATAAAACGAGAAATTGGTTGATAAAAGAGGTTGTTTTATGTGAATTTGCTCTATGTGAAACACATAACCTATGGGAAAAATTGATATTGGTCGATCAGTCCTCCCGCCCGTACTCGTATATTTATACTTGTTCACACCCATGCATACCAGAACATGGTATTATTTTACACTAGGATCGAAATTCCCTACACAATTGGGAATATGGTTTCTGTTTACCTTATTGGATTCCAGGAAACATTCTTTTGGACTCAAACTTTTGGAGATAATGACATGTTGTTCATAGGGAGGCGAGAGACAAATGTTTGTTTACGTGCGGCGTTCCTATCACTCTAAATCCTCTTGTGACCTGCATCGCCTCTGTTCTTCCCTTGCCGCGGACACTTTTATTGCAGATTTGGCTTTAGTTAGGAGGTTAAAGCGTGGGATTAGGTTAGGTTACTGACTCAACAGCAAGTTGCCATAAACCTGGCTTAACTCTCGCTTGCGTGCCTCGCCAGAACTTGTTGTTGTTGTTGTTGTTGTTGTTTTAGGGCTGCGAGGATCCCTTGGGGAACACTATGAGCCCTTGTGATGTCCTATGATGCTATCACAGGGGCGGTAATTGACCTGTCTTCCTCAGGAAGGCACAGGTGAGGCGGAGGACAGCATGTTGCCGGGAAGGGGGAATGCCAGCCGCCGCCAGCAGGGTGGGCAGGTCAAAGGTGGCGACGTTCAGGGCGAGGAGTTGAGACTGTAGCACTACACGGTGGGAGTGGAAGCGCGAACACTGCAGCAGAAAGTGTTCAATAGTCTCCGGAACATTCATGCACCAGGGGCAGTGGGGGTCAGGGGACAGACGGAGGCGATGCAGGTGAACCGTGAGTGTCGTGTGCCACAGGCGGAGGTGGGTGAGGGTGACATCCAGGGCTGCGTTCACTAGGCCATTCTGTACGATATTGTACGGTATTGTATGCTTTTGTACACCGTACAGAAAATTTCTGTGTGCTCTCCCGCGCACCGACTCGAGGAGTTGGTTTGCCAACAACGACAACAACAGCGCGGGAACAATGTTTGTAAACAAACGGATCAAAATGCCAGCGCCGAGTGAGATAAGGCGAATTTTGGTGAGAGAAGCCGTAAGAAGCCGGCTTCTTACGGCTTCTCTCTCGTTTTCGTGCCTCGCCAGAACGGCTGACAGTGGTGTTCGAGGCTCGCCCGCTCGGCGCTCACAGCTGATAACTGTAAACATAACAACCACACTGACGAAAGTGTACCGTCGAATGAAAGCCATTAATAAGTTACGATAACTGACTGACGATATTGTGAATGGATCACAACACATATCCTTCACATTAATGTTTTTTTGCTCCATAAACCAAGGACTATTAATAGGGCAAGGTAAAGAGGCGGGCCTAGGGGACAATTATGGGGCTGGCGGGGTCGAGTTCCCAATTAGTGACTTATTTTTTTATTAACTGCTGCACCTGATGGCAAGGGTCAGGTATAATGAGGGTTTTCATTAACTGGCCATCATCTCCCCGCCAGTGCCCGGGATTTTCCGCTTTGGGTTTGGGCTGATTTTATTTTGCTTGGGAAGATAGGGGGCTGTTTTTCATTCTTGGCTAATTTTTGGAAATTAAATTAATCTTCTCTCTCTCTCTCTCTCTCCTCTCAGCTTAAGGGATTACTGTATGGGTATATGGGACTCAACAAATACTTTCCTCAACTTTCCCTTTTTAGCATTTAAAACTGCAAAATATTGCAGCTAAACTAGCTATTGGAGAGCTAGAAAGAAGGATCACGTTACTCCTATCATAAAAGAGTTAAAGTGGTTAACAATTAAAGACCGATATATTTATGATATATGTTTCGCTGTTATAAGGCTGTCAATGGGTGTATCCGGAGTGGTATCTAGTTTTCCATTGTCAGGGAAAATACAGCCAGTACAACAAGGCAGCTAAAAGACCTTTATGTGCCAAAGCCAGAACAGACTTGGTGCCAACCCATCACTGTACAAAGGCCTTAACTATGGAACAATTTGCCTTCATGCATCATTAATTTATGGAAGTCTACACTTTTAAGTCTTGACTTATAAATTTACTTTTAATTGACCCTAAGTGAACTATAATTTGTTTCCCCATATCAAATAGCAGTTGCATATGTTAGTAGTATTTTAAAGATATTTGAAGTGACTTTTAGTTCTTATTGTTTAATGTTAAATTAATTTCCTTTAATGTTCGTTTGACTTTCTTTTTATGTATTTTTTTTTTATTTGCGTGACTTCAGAAGAAGTTCATAATTTGTATATATGCATAGAACATCTGTGATGTAAGTTTGATAGTAAAACCATGTTCATGGAAATAAAATATTTATTTATTTATTTACTCCCCCTCTCACTCCTTCTCTCAGAGTCTTCTCCTTCATCTTCGGTCGGATAACACTTCATGCAACCAACACATACATACCTGAAACATAGACTGTGTTACTATGCAGATTAAAACCCTTGCCATGAAAGGGAAAAAGAGACAGACAGATTATGAGTGTTTTTTCATACATGACAATAGTCATTTTCATAGTTTTTATCCTAAATTTTTCCGATATTTGCCACCTTTATAGTAAACAGGCTAAATATACAAGGAAATGCAAATAATATAAAAGTATTTGTGATGTGTACCTTAATAGAAGTTTTATAAGGACAAGTAAAAATTAATAACAGAAGCAAATAATCCAACTATACACTAAAATAAAAAAGTATTTAAACCTCAGATTTTAATGCACAAAGGGCCAGTGTAATACTGATTGGTCAGATAATTGCAACCAAAGTAGCCAGTAAATACGATTAACATTCATATTCAACAAAAACAATTTCTCAAACTAGTTTTATAATTTTGATTTCCTATATGCAGAAACACTCTTTACCCATAACCTAATCCTACTTATGTCACCAAAAACCGAACGTATTAGGTATATACACTGATGCTCCTGTAGTTTCTTTTTCAAAGTCTAGTGTATACACACAACCCTCGTTTACGGACCTTTATATAACAAATATCGGCTTCAACACTTTTTCTGCCAGTCAAAGCAGCCCGGTATATGCGTGCTTTTACGAATTTAAATTCAGTATATCGTTGTACGGTTCTGATTTTTTTTAATTGTCCTGTATTCGTTAGTATTTGTGATGGCTGCATGTATGTAAGTATACGAAAATTTCGTCAGATGTAACGGACAAAGTTCACGATACACGGAATTAGTCGGAAATAGGGAACTTTCACCTAATATAACGACCCCAATTTGTTATATGCGAAAAGTTCGGATCACTCGGATAATTATAACCTTGCATCCTTCCCCCAATTTTTTCATCAAAGCGAGAGTACATCATTTACACCATTAATTATATGTCAACATAAAAATCAGGTACACCAAAAAATAGCCATTAATCCTTCTTACATAAACATACTAATTTAACCAAAATATACAGAAATACACCATATAGATATATATATATATATATATATATATATATATATATATATATATATATATATATATTATAATATATATATATATATATATATATATATATATAATATATATATATATATATATATATATATATATATATGATAACATATCATATGATAATATATATATTATATATATATATAATATATATTATATATATATATATATATGATAACATATCAATGATAATATTATATATATAATATATATATATATATATATACAGGGTGCGTACGGTAATTGTTTCGTTTTATAGGCTCTCACAAAAAAAGTCATAATTCAGTAGAAAATGCATTTATTTAAAAAAAGAAAACTGACTCTGGTTCAGTACTCTTCTGGTGTCCCTTTACTCGATGAATCCGCCCTTGGCATCAATGACGTCCTCGATACGACCTCGAAACCTGGCGCAGGCCTTCTCCACGACCTCCTTGGAGAGATTGGTAAAGACGACCTTGATCCGACTGATCAGATCAGCCTTACCTCTTGCATGGGGTGCGGTTAGTATCCCGTTCAACTGCGCCCCCACACAAAATAGTCCATAGGGTTGAGGTCAGGTGAGATAGGGGGCCACACATCAGGGGCAGCGAAGTCGTAGAAATTGTCGGAGAGCCATTTCTGAGATTTCCTAGAGGTGTGACATGGTGCAGAGTCCTGTTGCCACACGTAGGGTCTACCAGCAACTACTTCCTCAATCCACGGCTTCACATGGGTCTGCAGGACGTCGATGTACACTTCGGTGTTCACCCTGAGCCCCTAGGGAAAGAAAAACGGGGGCATGACTTGGCCCTTGCTGCAGACTACCCCAAACACCATGACAGTTGCAGGAAACTTGGTTTGCATGACCCTTGGCACATCCTTGGGACAGACAGCCAACCACCTGTTGTTCTGAGAGTTGTGGGTCTGGTCCTGGCAGAAGTTCTTTTCGTCTGAAAAGAACCAGAGCATGTCCTTCTCCAGAGGGTGCTTCAGTTTGTTGAGCATCTTCTTGCTCTTCTTGAAGCGGTTCTCCTGCATCTTTGCGGAGAGGAGTTGACCCTTACGCATCTTGTATGACTTGTATCTGATATCCTCTTGCACACATTTCCTTACGGTGCCCTCAGACACGTGCAGATCTCTGGCAATGGACCTCATGGACTGGCTGGGGTCTTCGTCAACCATGGCTTGCAATTTGGTGACGAATTCGGCGTCCCTGATGGTGTCCGATCGTCAAGAATGATGTTTCCTCTCGGCAACACCTTCATAATCGTAGTCAGACGAAATCAACTCCCTCCTGACTGTCCTGACGAACTGTTCAGTCACTTTTAGCAGTTCTGAGATCTTGCTGCTGCTGTGTCCGGCAGAGATCAACATAAGCACCGCATGCCTTTTCCATAGATGAGGAAATGTAAAGCTCTCCATGGATGCAAGGTGTTGCTGGGACAAAGTCTCGATGTATACTGATCAGTTGTTTTTGTTTTGAGTGGTGTGGTCACCGGCGTCTTAACACACGGTGTCCCTGAAAGTACGAAATAATTACCCTACGCACCCTGTATATATATATATATATAATATATATATATATATATATGGTAAATCTTAAGAACAAGGGCTCCACCCCCTATCTTCTTATAGCCAACAAGCTTGGGGACATGGTGGAAACCGGGGTTTTTGGGTGGGGGAGCACACACATAAGGGAAATATGGCCCCTACAAAAAAAATCCATAAACTAGGGAAATTTCCCTAGTTCATAGACTTTATCGGGGCCATATTTCCCTTATATGTGTGCTCCCCCACCCAAAAACCCCGGTTTCCACCATGTCTCCAAGCTTGTTGTCTATAAGAAGAAGAAGAAGAAGATAGGAGGTTGAGCCTTTATTCTAAAGATGACAAAACTCTACAGACCTAACCTAGCATCCCCCCTCGAGCCCATCGGGCTGTGCACTAACCTAACCTGACCTGACCTAACCTAACCCTACTGGACTTAGTTTTTCTCAAGAACCTGAAATTTAATATCGGCCATGTAGGCAAAGTAAGGATCGGCACTCATTAAAATCTAAACAGATGTGTTAAGGACAGTAAGTATAACACATAGAGCCAACATTTGGGTCAGCTTACCGTGGAGCCCTTGTTCTTAAGATTTTCCCTCAATGCAATGCTAGTCATTTCCACAATACCTATCAGCACCTCTACCTACACATTAATATTGTTCATGTCCGTCAACAGTAATGTAATGCATACTTAAGATATCTTGCAATGTTTTGTGGTGGAATTCGGATGATGGTGAAGGTTTATGGTACTCTCGTCTCCGTCGGCGAGAGTTCCAACATTTTCACGTTCTCAGCAAGTGTGAGAGATCTCTAAGAACCAAAATTGGAGCATAATGAATCAGCGAAAACGTTTCCGGTCTGGTTTTGATTGCATAATTAGTAAAATTAGAAAAACAACGTCTGGTGTTATGGTTAAAAAGACTAGAGAAAGTTATTTCACCAGACGATCGACGTTCTCCTATCACCATGTCATTCCATTTTAGCTCTATTAGGTCCGAAAGTTAAGCCCGTGCTACTAAATGTACAAATCAGGCTAATTTGTGCCATATTATCAGCGAAATTCAGCAAAAACTACTACGTCGCAGCTAGGCCCTATCGTCAGCCTGATAAGACATGATCATTCTTTCACCAGTTTTAAAGTTGTCCTGTCGTGTCATTAACCTTGTATATTCTTGTTCGTGGTCTTAAGGTAAGTGCATGCTTCTGAATGTACATCTATGTGTTTACTTGTGTCCTGTTATATGTAATTACAGTATTTCTACGACGATACTCACTGTGTCAGAATCTCTGCCCTCCCCGCCATATTTGTTGTTATCTCTGACGTCACGGCAACAAGCAGGAAGAAGCCGTGGTAAGCGAGCCCTGGCTCTCGCTTCTTATGGCTTCTTACGGCTTGACCAGCTGGGCCAATCCGTAAGAAGCCGGCTTCTTAAAAGTGCCTCGCCATAACAGAAAACGCAAGCTGCAAGAAGCCGGCTTCTTACGGCTTCTTCACCAAAATTCGCCTATATATGAGGTGGAAACTGCAAAGACTATAGGAGTTACGTGCATGCAGACGTGCAACTGCACTACGAGCATTGCAGTAAGTAATACCGCTTTTGTAGGGATAAAAAATCCCGTGATTTTACTATCGTCGTATATAAAAGAAAAAAACCCTTTATCACAGGTTGGAAATTTTTTTCGTGTAAGAATTTTCTTTCCTTTGTACAGCTGCTGGTCCGGGCCACGGCTCCTTTTGTTAAAACAAAGTGCCTGCCCCTGCGCGCCCAAACTCGAACAGAAGTGCCCTGACACTGCTGAGACACCAATAAGAAATTTAATGCAAGGATGTTTTTGGGGAAGACAGGTAAAAAAACCTATTCGGTTTTAATGGACAGAACTTCGCGGTCATTTTCGAGGCCCCGACAATTTTCCCTGGCCAAAAATAAAATTTTTTTCTAATGGAGATGGGTTTTATTTTCCGGAAACCCCATTAAAAAAAAAAAAAATAATAAATTTTTTCATCACCGAAATTTTATCCCGGGTTTTAAGGTTAGACGGTATATTTAGGGTTTAAAGGGTTAGGTTGGGTTTTATTAAAAACCCAAAGGAGACGAGTACAGGGTTTGTTAATAAAAAACGCCGACCATAAAAATTAGGGATAAAAAATATACTATTTTTAATAGGGGGTTTCCGGAAAATAAAAAAAACCATTAGAAAAAAGCACATTTTTTGGGCCCAGAAAAAAATTAGTCGGGTCTCTAAAAAAGGGGCCCCCGCGAAGCCAGCCACTATTCCGAATACCCGGGAGAAAGCGACCCCAACCACTGGGTGGGTTTATAAAAAACTGTCGCCGTGATGAAAAAAGTTTTAAAGTGTACTTCATTTTGGGCCCATCACATTTCTTAAAGGGAAAAACATTTTTTTTTTCTTTTAACCCTTGATTTTTGGGGTCCTACCTGTCTGTCGCAATCAAGGGATGAATTAGGGGAAAAAGGAGGAAGGAGGTAAAGGTTTTTTCCCTCTGGTCTCTAGGAGGCGAGGTCAGGAGGAGGGTGTTCCAACTTTGCTGAAATTTGTGTCATTAATCCCTTTTAAAAGTTCAAAAATTTCGCGGGTATTTAATCCAAAAACAGAAAACACGGGGAAAAAACCCTTATAAGTATATAATATATATATTATATTATTAAAAATTATATATTATATTATATATATATTATAATATATATATATAATTATTTTAAATTTTAATAAATTATATATATATTTTGGGTACGAATTCAATATACAGAAATTCCTATAGGCGACATTTCCAGGTACCACCCGGGCAATCACGGTCGCCAAAAACTAACTTAAATCTAACCAAACCCAATCTGAATGTAACGCAATAGTTTTGACATTTTGGTAGTTTAGGAACCCAAAATTCCATGTATTGTATTAAACTGTAGTTTTCAGTATTAGGGGCCAGCGAAAAAATGTGGTTCCAATTTTTTAAATACACTTTATTTTTCCCTTTTTCATCTATCACAAGTGGACTCGCCGGAAATTTCCACGGCGGCGATGTTTTCTTCGGTGGAGACATTGACAAAATTACCAAAAAACCCTGCCAAAATGTTCGAGTGTTGATACCGATTCTGAATTTTTTATATATGCCCGGAAAAAACACGTGTTATTTGATAAAAATCCCCTTATTTTGGGGGTTTTGCTCTTTTCCCTTTTTAATAACCGTCTTTGGGAAGTTTTCAAAATTCTTTTGCGCTTTTTTAAAATTTTAAAAATCTGTTGCTTTTTAAAAACCCAGATATTTTTTGTTTTTCAGTGCCACATCCTCAGAAAGACTGAACCCCACCAAAACCCCATCACCAGCCCAACGTCAATTTTATCGCAACCACTTTCCCCGGGCATCACCACCCTCCCCAAACGCCAGGGGAAAAAAACTAGTAGGACGGAAGGGAGGGAAAATTTATCGCCCAATTAGAACTGCGAGGGAGAGGCAAGTGAAAGAACTACAAGTTTAACAAAATTTCACACAATTAGTAATGGAACAAAAATGAACAAAAAAAAGACAACAGGAAAAAAAAAAATAAAAACAAAAGAAAAACACCAAAAAGCCCCCCCAACATCATCACAGATTTGGGTGGTGATGATGATGATGTGGGGAGGTGATTGAGAGAGGTAATGAGAGATTTGATGATGGGGGGTGCGTGTTTATGGTAAAAAGTGATGTAAAAATTTTAATAATTTCAAAAAAAAGTATATGAGGTAAAAGGGCCCCGATTCAGTTTCACGGTGTAAATTTTTATTTGACACGTAATATCCCAGTGATACCCCCCTGATTCTGCAAGACCTTGGCCCGACCCATCATGAGAAGGTTTTTGCGACGACCTTCGCGATGAGGAAGGTACCATTAAGGGGTTTTTTTTAGGGCCATCGCGCTGCCTTCCCTTTCCGAAAAAAAAACTCTTTTGGCACCCCCTCATAAACGAAGGTCGTCGCTCAACCCCACATGACTCTCGGTACGGGGGGCCTAAGTGTATTGTTTTTACTTCCTCCTCAACCTCAGCTTGGATCAGTACTGGTTACTTTTTTCCGAAAATTTTTACTGTCAACAGAATGGGACCCTTTTTTCCCGTTTAAAACAGGGAAACGGTAGGCACGATTTCCCTTTTTTTTTTGTGGGGGGGAAAGTGGAGAAAGTTTTGTAGTGAGCCCACTTTTCTGTTCCCCGCCCTGAAAACCCCCTATGAATATCGCAATCTGGCAAGCATTCAAGGGTTTTGGGAATATTCAATAGGGGAAAAATGAAAGCGAAAAATCAACAGGGGGAAAAATGGTTCACAAATAGGGGGGTAAAAAGATTGGAAGGGGTCAGTAAAAAAGGTATTAGTGGGGAGTCATTAGGGAGTTTAAAAAGGGGCTGGATAATTTCGTGAATGGGATGAAAAAGGGGGATGAGGTAGGTTCATTAAAAAGGAACACCAGTGTAGGCTCACGAACCTCTTGTACTTCCTTATTTTTTTTATGTTTTTTTTTGTGTTACAAAAATTTTGGACAAAAAAGGGGCCATGGGGGAGGGAGGGGCGCCCACAAGCTCGTGGCTGGGGCAAGTTGAGCTTTCCGCGGGAGTTGCTTGGTATGGGGAAAGGACCGCAGGGGGCTCGCGCGTGGTGACCCCTGGGAGTGGGGTCGTAGGGTGGGCAAGGTGCCGGGACCCCCGGCGTATGCCCTATTGGTCTCCGTTAAGCAAACCTTAACCCGTTAGCCCCCGCCAAAAAAATATAATTTTGTAATGGAAATCTGTTACATTCATATTATAAAAAAAACTTAAAACCCCAAAAAATCAGTCGTCCAAAGTGGCGGCGGCTTAGAGCCATAAGGGGGCTGTACGGGTTTAATAACATTGTCTTTTATGTAGAAAAGGAAAAAAAAAGAGGATTTTATTTTTAACAAAAAATTTTAATACCATGAAAAAAAACACATTCCCCCATCTTTGGAAGGCTTAAGGGAAATTTTGGTATTGATTTATCATCCGGGGCTTTAAACAAAACTTCAAGTAAAAATGGAAAGTAGAAAAAAAAAAAATTCCACTGCTCTAAAAGAATTATCCCCCACACCCTCCCAGGACAATAGCGCCTCCTCTGGAGGAGGATACACAGGCATATTGTTCTCTTACGGAACTCAGTAGCTATTATGGGAACTGAATTCGGTTGGTCATACAATGACTGCGTCCTTATAACCTTTAATGCACCACATACTTCCAGTAAAAACTTTATGAATTTGACGATTTACTGAGGTCAAACCGATCACCACCACCAGGGAAAACGATTCCTGATTTCCCAGAAAACCACAGTGTTAGCTAACACTATCTTGTTAACTGGGCAGGATCCTGGTGTCAGGTGTGGGGAAAAGAAGATGGCAACAGCTCCTGTGAGTTGAATTATATTAATGATAGAATTAGACTACTAAAAAGGGCAATAATGAAATTATCTTATTTTTTCTAAATTTCATATATATATATATATATATATATTTTACGGGGAAAATACCTTTTATCCGGATATATCCGGACTTCCGGGTAGCCGGTTAATGAAAAAGTTCCGGTTTAATGGGTAAGTATACATACGAAAGATGCATTTACTAAAAAATAAACATAATATTGTATGATTTTTTTTATTGTATGACACCCCACACACAAAACATACCACCCAACACACACACCCACACATACCACCCAACACACACACACCCACATACCACCCAACACCACACACACACAATACCACCCAACAACACACCCCACACACTAACCCCCAAACACAACCCACACATACCACCCAACACACCACACACACATACCACCCAACACCACACACCCACACATACCACCCAACACACAAACACACACATACCACCCCAACACACACACCCACACATACCACCTGTGAAAGTTTTGATTTTTACTGGGGGTTTTAAGTACTTAGACTTCACTTACCTCTCAATAATTAAATCACCTTCGGGTTCTTTGTTTGACCACTATGAAGTATCAGTCCAGGACTACATACAGGGTAAACAAAAAAAACACTGGAAAAAACCCCTTTATCTAGTTTATTACAAGATCTACACATAACACAAATAGCAACCCCCCAACACAAGATTCATCCACTCAATCACGCCTAAATATCTTCCCTACATATGCCTATGATAGCCTACCGCTTCTGGTTATCTGGCTGGGGAATAGATATAAGGGGTTATGGATTATGATTATAAGAAACCTGTAGCCTCGAGCCTGTGGTCCTCGTCGCGAAAACACGTGGTCGACTTCCTGTCTAGCGACTCGCTCCTGCTCCCAGCTTGCGTCGCCAATACCAAGCCCTCCTTCTCCTCGCGGTATGAACTTGCCCTGCGTCGTTAGCAGGGAAACAAGCACCAGACACGCGGGGAACTGGAAAGGGGGTGGCGAGAGGTCCAGAAGACGTCCTCGGCTGGGGGAGGTGTAGTCGTGGCCGGTGAAACTGTTAACAGAGTGAGCGACCCAGGCCGACCGGATCCTCCAAGATGGCGGCTGGTGGGGGCGTTGCCACTTCGGCTCATCTAAAAAAATATTTCTATACCCTGTTTCTTATTATGCATGCCTGAATTCCTATCAGCCCACCACATGCAATTTACTTCGGGTGTCTTGCTAGCGCACCCTGCTACTCGGGGGGGAGGCAAACTATGAGCCTAAAAAACCCCCCCACAGACTGGAATCCTTCCCGCCACCAGAAAAAAATTAACTGGCATCCGCCAGCGGGGACAAACAGCCTGGCGCCAAGCGCCCAAATATGGGGACTGAATGCATATAAAATGTCTAGCCATTACACCACCCAACACACACACCACACATACCCCCCCCAACACACAAAACACAACCACAAACACACACACCCACAATACACCCAACACACACACACCACATACCACCCCAACCACCACCACCACCCACACAACACC
>JACEEZ010008803.1:703810-747668 GCA_016584305.1 Chionoecetes opilio | reverse complement strand
CCCCTGTTTCCACTGGTGACCACCGTGGGACCTTCTATGTCTTTCCCTCCTCCCCCCTGTCACCTCCTCCGGCTTTCCCTAACCTCTCTCCTTCCCCTCCTCTTCGCCCTTTCGCCCCACCACCAAACGTCCTCAAACAGCACGGGGTCTGGGCAGGCGGGGGAAGTAGAAGAGGCCGCGAGGGGGTCCCTATGGGATGCATTTGCCGGGCAACTCGTTTTGTCCTTCGGTAAAAACCTGTAGGGGAGGAATGAGGTTCGCGGACCTCGGGGCCGGGGCCGGCCCCCACCACCAAAAATGGCGGCTTGGTGGAAAATTTGCCACTAGCCCCCAAAACCAACGCGAGTTTCCTTTTCTCGTCTCCTTTCTATCAAGGGGCCATGCCCCTGATTTTCCTATCATCCCACCACATGCAATTTAAACATCGGGCCCGTTTTCCAGGTAACCGAAACCCGGTTACCTCGTTGGGAGGGAATCAATTGGGCCTAAAACCCCTTTCCCAACATACTTTGTTTACCAGAAAAACATTAACTGGATCCTCCCAGCAGGAAACAAAAGCCTGGAGCTACTTTCGTTGCTCTATGGGAAAATAAAGAGCGCCTTTTGAATGGCTAAAATTAAGTTTTAGCCATTACATAGTGCGCCTGTTTAATGCTCATGCCCCCCCCCCCTGTGGGGCCTCCGATGCACTCGCAGTCCCCCAAGGTAGAAGTTTGATAGGCAGGGCATTTGGGTGGTTTTTAGGCCACTCCCACGGTGCCGAAAGGTTTTTGGGTTTTTTTCTTCGGGGATCGAACTCGGGTTCACCGAGAAAAAGCCAGTCGGAGACTCTAACCGCTCCGCTACCGCCTCCCCCAATACTCCCCCCGGTGTAATTTGGTCGGGCTGGGAACCGCCTCTTCAAACTCGCCCCTCCGATCAACCATAAACCACTCTGACGACCACGGCAGGACAAAGGTGTGTTCCGGGAAACCCCAGATACAACCAAGACAACCCCAGGCCCCCCTCCCCGCCCCCACCGCAGGTTTTTTCTGGGTTTTAAATTCTCTTCGTTTTTTTTTTGGTATGCCTTGGCCTTGATCTGCTTCGCCTTTTTTTTTTGGGTTTAATTTTTATCGGGCCCTCCAGCAGGGGAAAGGGCCACACGGGCTAGCTTTTTAGCCCGTTTTTGAGAGATTGCTTTGAGAAAAAAAAGAGGGAGGTGGGGTTTGTGGGAGCAGGCGTGTCGGTTTTCTTGGCTTGGATTGCTTGTCTTGCCTTCCCTTCTTCCTTTTCCTGATTTTTTTCTCAGTTTTCCCTTGATTTGATCTGTCACCACCAATGGACGCGCGCACCCCCTCCAAATGCCAAGACATCCCGCACGGGCGGCTGGGTCTCAATCTAGCCCCGATCCCCTAAATTTCGTACACAACACGGTGAATGAAAAATGAGTGAAAGAAGTCGGAGATGAAAAGTGTTTTTGTACGTTTAATTTACCAAAGAGTGAAAACAGGGGGAGGAAAGACCTCCCCGTATAGCGGAGGGACCTACAGCTTTAAACGTGGGATCCGACGATCGAGGGGGTCCGCCCGCCGCCCTCCGACCCTTTATATACGCGTCACTGCTTAGGGTCCCCAAAGCCCGCCGTTTCGAAAACACGGGCGATAACAACGGCCCCGCCCAAAATTAACACAACAAAAGAACCCTACCTAAATAATACAGTTAAAGCATTTGGAATGGAAGTAATTTTAAACAATGATACAGTTGTACTATTAAACTGTTTTGTGAAAATATGAACCACTTACAACCTCGCCGTTCCCTGTTATCCATTCAATTTAAATTTACCTCTCTGGGAAAGAGAAAAGCAAAACCCCTATGTTCCCCCTAACCCGCTTTACTACTTAACATCATGTAAATATTCCCTAATCTATAATAATATAAAGCATAAGGGTGGGTTGGTATGTCCTGCCCTGTCCGCTGCCTGTCCGCCGGGGGGGGTGGGGCCGAGCCCCCCCTGTAGCGGAAATCCCCATTATATTGGCACATTTTTTGGAACCAGGTTGAGCAGGGGAAGCTTTTTAAGCCCACTTTTTAGGATGATCCCGATCACCTTTTTTTCTTTTTTTTTTTTTTAGCAGCCTTTTAGCGAGAAAATTGGGAAAAAAAAGTGAGTTGCGAGAATTGAGAGGAAACCTTGATGTAAGGGTGATGGGTAAATGTGAGTGAAATGGGTGGGGGGGGATGGGTAATGGGTGGGTGGGGTGATGGGTGGGTTGAGGTGTGGGTGTGATGGGTGGTGAATGGGTTGGGTGATGGGTGAGGAATAGGGTGGGGGGGTGAGGGGTTTTGGGTGGGAGTGGTGGTGAGGGGTAATGGGGAGTGAGATGGGTTTGGGGGGATGATGGTAATGGGGTGAGTGAATGGGTGGGGGGTGATGGGTAATGGGTTTGAGTGAATGGGTTGGGGGTGATTTTGAATGGGTTGGGCGTTAATACATACATTTCTACATCCATGATTTCAGGAAAGCTAGAAGGGGCCTATCTGGAGAGTCCTGTGTTTTTGGTGGGCCCGAAGGCCCACCAATAGCCCTCCGCAGGAGCTAGCCCAAAAAGCCGCCCCGGAGGGCGGCCTTTTTGCTGCTAGTATATAAATATAAACAAGTATCTCGGCCTGATTACAATAAAAAAAAATGACATATAACTAGTATATAAGTATTATATCAAAATACCGGCCTCGTTCAGTAAACTGGGCCGCGGGCCTACTTCCCCTTTGATAAAATGGTATGACCCTTCATACTTAATATTTAAACAAGCGATGTAGCCATAAAGAAGTATGGGAGGTAAAAAGAAGCAAAAGAAAATATCACATTCGCTCAGAAGCTCTCAAAATGGCCCCCTCCTTCCTCCCCTACTCCCAACTAGACATCAATACAAAAATAAACAGGAAAAAAACGGGAAACAAACCTAGGCATGACTAATGTATTGTGTCACGGCGCCGAGATCCACAAAGGCATTACTACGTATATACAAAGGCACATCTTAATAGTAAATATATATTTAAAGTAATCCGCCCAGACCATTTTCATCATTCCTGATTTGATGTAGTTTAGAGTATATAGACCATTATCGAGTGTTATCAACAATATGTTTTGTCACTTTTTGCATCCAGTCAGCCGTTTTTTTTTTAATAATCCGCCAATCAAAAATCTGTAAAATTCCCCGAGCTTTCGAAAACGCTGTTGGCAACTGGCAGACGATGCCCCGCCCCCACGGCTTCGGTGACGCATCAAGAGGTAGGCCGGCCCTCTATCCGCCGCTGATCAGAAGCAATGTTAAAAACACAAGAGATATAAATATAGTACTTTGAAGATTTTTTTGGGGTGTTTCCTGATAGATTTTTTTTTTTGCGATATGCCACATGCATGCATCCTTTTATGGGTGCAGCGGGGACACCAGGGGGGACAGCTGCCACTTGAGTTTTGTGCAGGGGACAGCTGTAACTTTCCAGAGAAAGTTTTTGCACACGTTTTTTTTCCGAACTGATACCGACGAAACGTTTTAAAATCTGTGGAAGATATTTTTTGTGCGGCGGACACATCCCCCCCCCACCCCACCCACACATTCCGCAGCCACACACCATAGCGTAGCCCTTGTATGGCAGTGTAAACACAAAACCAGTCCAACAACACTCCCTTGCCTGTCATGTCACAACTGTCCCCTACATCACCCCCCACCCACCCCACACATTCCATAGCCCCACACACCATAGCGTAGCCTTGTATGGCAGTGTAACACAAACCAGTCCCAACAACACTCCCCTTGCCCTGTCATGTCACACTGTCTACATCATCCCCCCCACCCACCATAGCGTAGCCCATCACAATCTGATGGTTTCGTTTTTTCCCTCATAGTATACGCGAGCAGCGTGTCCCCCATTTATTTCGGTCTCAGATTGAGCATCGTAAACTCTAGATTCTTTTCCACAGCACAGATTCACTGTCTGAACACCGAAGTACAATAGCTCATCATCAAACATTTGCCGACAGGTGTCCCAGACAGATTGTTTACATTGGAGCCTCTGCGGGCCGTCCCACCTCCTTTCTGAACGTCCAAATCAATAACAGTCCATAGTACCTGTTTGGAGGGGAAGATTTTTTTTTTCGCGCGCTTTTTTTTACACAAGTCCCGTATTTTTTTACGGAAATAAGGGCCTGGAAATCAATTATTTTTTTGGTGGATTAGGTGTTTTTTTTGAAATGAGCATTCAACATAATTAGGCAAAACAAAAATTGGGTCTGGACGATTACTTTTAAGACTAAAAACACGGAATAAACAATATTATGATACAAAATAGAGGATTTAATAAGTAAAACACAGTAGTCCCACGTCCGTGACAGACCTCCCCACAAAGAAAAGAAAAAAATATTAAGAGGGCAAATTGTCCTGACAACCCATTTTTCTTAGATGTCCAGTAGAGTGTGACAGAAAATCAGGGAATCACATTGTCAATACCCCTGCACATGAGTGATATATAAATTATAGTTCTGCAGGAAGAGACTTCAGCGAGTCAGCGCCTTGGTTTCTTCAGCTTGAAAATAGCCCAAATAACTGAGTGGGTCCTGATAAACGGTGAATATGTTCCCGAGGAAGGAGGTAAAAGTTGAAGTGGTTTAAGAGCCCAGATAAAAACTCAGAAGCTCCTTCTTTACCACCAAGTAATTTTGCTGGGCGGGTGACAACTACTTTACTGAAAAAAAGGGCCCACCGAGTGGTCGACTCCCCGGGGTTCCCTGTCCCCCCCCTTTTTGGGAGCAAAAACAGCTCCCCATTTGCCCCTGCCCCGCTAGCTAGCAATCACACGCCCCTTAAAGGGTCCCCCTTTGTTCCAAAACTGGGAGATAATGAAGGACGGGGTAAGCTACACAAAAACACACCCCCTGAAAAAGCCCAATGAAAAACGCCTCCCCCGTATACTTTTTTAAGCAGCCTCTGTGAGAGGTAAGACCCAAGTCCCCGCAAAATTTCTTAACGTGGGGGCCCCCGATAGTAACCCCCCCCCCCGGCACCCCCCTACGGACCACCCCCTTTTTTTTTTCAGCAACAGGCAATCTGAAAAGATAGCCTTTCACTTTGACCAGAAGGATTGGACAATTCCCATCAAGTCCCCCTACCAAAACGCCCCCCAGATTAATTGAACTTGAGTTGAAAGCGAAAGAACATTTTACATAGTTTAAAAACTACTAAGTTCCCCCCTTGCAGAGGGGCGGGGGGGCAACAAGGATTTCAAGCTGATTCCATGTGCTCCTCCCATGATTTTTAGCTTTCAAAAGGGGTGTCACTAACAATACACATACTTTTTTTGGTAAAAAGTAAAGAGGTTGTAGCCAAGCGGGGGGCTAACCAAAACCCAAAAGGGTTGGTTTTTTTATAATTTTAAATTATTATGAACAGAGTGACTGGGGGCCCGAATACGGGCTTGGTGGTAATCTCACAAAATACCGCCCCCCCACCTGTAGGAAAGAAGACAAAAAAAGAGAATGGGGGGGAAAAAAATACAGGCTCCAAATTTTCTGTACGGCACCTATCCAAATCAGACCATGCTTCCCTAGAAAAAACGGGTTTTTTATTTTTTTATTAATCAACACCCACAGTAACGTGGTTTTGATTCAGTATCATAACAGATTAATTCACTGAAAAAAGGAAATTAAAAAAGTATTCCATTATAAAATTTAAAATTAACCATTCCCCCCCCAAAATTTAAAAAAAAAAAAATCCATTATAAAACCATTTCCTTTTTTTATTTATGTATTTACTATTATTATTATTTTTTTACTTTGTGAAACTTTTTAAGCCCCCAAATGTTCGCCTGGAAAAAAAAACATGTTTTTTTTAACAACGGTATCTGACTGAAAGCACTGATTCAAAAGAAAAGGGGGTAATAGGGGTGTTGAATCCCATTTCCAAAACCAATGGTTGTCCCCAACCTTGCAATTCTACTTCGCTATTTCCCTAGGCATGCCATAAAAATAAATAAAAGGAAAGAGTGAAGCAGTTTCCTCTTTCCACCCCCGGCTGTGGTCCAACCATATTTTGTTTTTTTAGTAATTTTTTTTGTTAGTTTTTCTTACAAGAAAATTAACCGTATTAGTCCCAAAAGCAAGGGAGTTTGTTTTTGTTCTAACACAGTAAAAGCCTCGATTAAAAGCTCCTGTTTTTTTTTTTTAGGCAATTTTTTAAAATGGATGAGTGTATCAATAAAGGAAGATAAGAAGGTTTAGTTGAAAGTACCTTAACCTAGTAAGTTTTCTTCAGACTCATGCATTTATCCCTATACCAAATAAAATGCACGAAAAGCTGTCCAAGAAAGGCCAATGAAAAGACAAGCAAATCCATTACGCGGACGTAAAATTATAAGCATGAGTTTGGTTTCATGGTAGAGCATTAGATTTATTAGTTTTTCAAGCCGCGTAAGCATCGCCAAGTTTAGCAGTTTCTACTGAGCATAAATCAGGCCTTGGCCATTGGTCCGTTTAAGTCGATCACTGTGAATGACTTTTAATGAAAATTTAACCACGGATCCAAATATCAAACTTATTTCCATGGAGTTTGCTTAACTACCAGGGCGCAGGGACCCACAAATTTAGGAGCTAATTTTAGAGTTCCGTTTCCGGGACTCGAATCATGACAGTCACCAACCCTGATTTGAACGGGTGAAGAGCGCCGGTTGTTGTTGCGAGCACATAGCAGTTTTGGAAGCCTGTAATTTATCTCTGACATCGGAATATAAGTCCCCTGAGAAAACTTTAAGTTGACATTAGCATAATCATCAACATAGCATACAAGGTTTTTGAGGGCTCCCTAAGAAAGTTCAATATTATGGGAGTCGTTTCTCCATACCAAATTAAATAAAATAAGGAGTTTGACCTTTTCGACTCACAAATATTGGAAAGTTAACAAAATGTAGCAACATGGGGAAAAACCATTTCTTCCCATGCAACTATCAAGCAAGCCCACCAACAAAAATGGGCGCAACACTTCCAGGACTTTTCCTGATTCGCACGCTCAAACTAAACCGTTACTGGCAGGGGTGAATAAGTTACCGTGAATGTTTGTTTGATGGTTGAACCCGCCCACAGATTTCATTAAGAAGCGCATTTTTAAATTCCGTGCCATTGGCAAATCATTAAAAACTCGGGGAGTTGGAGAATGGACAAAATAAGTTGGCGATCAATGCGTGTGGCAATAGTTTTTTGGCAGTTTTTATCCATCACAGGGGCCAAAACAACATACCTTGAAGAAGTGATCAACACATACGAAACAGGTATTTAGAACCCTTGACGACTAGAAAGAAAGCTGTAATAATCACTAGGAGAGGCGGTAGCGGAGTGGTTAGCGTCTCCGAACTTGCTTCTCGGTGAACCCGAGTTCCGATCCCCGAAGAAAGCCCAAAACCTTTCTGCACCGACGAGTGGGCCCTAAGAACACCCACATGCCTGCCCATCAACTTTACCTTCGATTGCGAGTGCATCCGGAGGACACAGGGGGGCGGCATGAGCCTCTAATCACAGGCGTCACTATAAGAATCCTGCCTGCGCCACCACGGGCGAAGGACCAATCCATCAGAGCCCCCCCAAGTTGAACCTCCAGAGCCTACCCATCCGAGCTCTGCGTCACCACTGCCTACAGGCGCTATAGGGCCGCTAATGTAAAAAAAAAAAAAAAAAAAAAAAATAGCAACAATGTCCCAAGGACGCTCAGGAGTTGGATATTCCAAAATTGGTGCTGGCTTTTGGCACCGTACCCTTATGCACAGCACATTTCACGCACTTAGTAAAATATGCGTTCACATATCTAACAGCATTTTAGGCCCAAAAAATAACTAGTGCGGGCCACAGAAAAAGAGTACGCCTCCTTTCCCGGGGTGACCGGCCTATTACAGACAGCATCATGAACTAGTTGCAGTACCACAGGTACAAATGACCTCAGGTAATCACAAATTGTCCTCACCTGGGTCCCGCTTATTTGGCCAAAAATCTACAAAGGACCTGATCTGGTGATAGAAAAAAATTGTGAAAAAAGGAATGGGCATTTTAGGTAAAAGTTGCTGGTCACCCGATTCCAGAGCATATATCACTTTACTCCCCACGTCCATGTTGACGTTGGGCAACAGCTAGTTCATGGTGTGAAAATTTTTTGAACTACAGGGGACTTGTCCGTCACCAGTCCAACAATGTACATTTCTAGAAAAGCGCATTAGCCACAAGATTGGCTCGACCTGGCAAGTACTTAAAAGTTGGATTGAATCCCTGTATTGTCAAAAACCAACGCGCGAGTCTTCCTGAAAGGTTTTTTCCCTTTAAAAATTTCAGTGACAGCTGCCGTGATCAGTATATACGGTTTTTATCATAACCTAGGATATAATCCCTAAACATTTTCAGAGCCCAGACAACTGCGAGTGATTCCAGGGGGGAGTTACTGAGTAATTACACTCTGCCCGGAAGGTAAAGTTCTACTCGCGAACGCAACAGCGCGATTTTTTCCGCGTGCGTCAGTCTGCATCAATACAGCACCCCAGCCCTTAAATGCAGAGGCATGCGCTGCTCAAATGAACAAAAGTGAACCTTATAGTCTGCGAATGCCAAGCGCAGGGCGTCAATCTAGGCGCGACCTTTTTTTTTTTTAGATTTAATCAAAAGAGTTCATGCTACAGCGTTCCAATAAGGCACGCTCTTTTCCTTTTTTTAATACGTTTGTTAAGGCGATCAACCGCTCGCAAAATTGCCCGATATAAATTGAGTCACTATAGAACACAAAACCCACATGAAAGATACGGACATCTAGTACTACATTCTGACGTCGCTGCGATAATTTGAGTAATCTGTAAGTTATTTTATCGACATTGTATGAAGCCTCCATCACCAATTATACACTACCCATACCGGCCTAAAGAGGTACGATTTTAAGACTTAAGGAATTCACATTTAGTCAGATTTTTTAGAGCTTGAGTCCCAGCCATCTTTACAACCATTCAGAAGCTATTGCTTCAAAATTAGCCAAATGATGACTTCGAGCTCTCTAGCTTTCCCCCCTGGGGATCTGCCCAAATTATAAGATCATCAGGTAAAGTAAGCATAGACAGTTTTAGCCTAGCATATCAGGAAAATAAATTATTAATCATTCTCTGAAAAGTAATAGGAGGCCTGCAGTCTAAAACCAAATGCGCATTTCTGAGCCAACTCGTAGTGCACTCCGACTAGCGAGTGCTAAAGGCAGTAACTTTCCCTAAGCATGCCAGCGAGCTACATACGCCGCACCTGAACCAGTAAGCATCTAACCAAATCTAAGACGAAATGGGAATGCCCCGAATGGGGAAAAAAGAGATATGTGTCTTGGATGTATAGGAAAGTGATATCAACATTCTCGCCACTGTATAACAACCCCCTACCCAAATTGGAAGAGCTAGTAGAGTCTGAGCTGGCTATAAATACTACTGCACACCCTAGATATGAAAGATGCATCATTATCAATACTCGATTGGATGAGAGTAGTAGATGCATCTACAACTTTTAGTGAAGGGAACCTATATCTTTATATAGGTCAAAAGACTCTATCCACGTTATAGGATTGAATTGCAGTGCGGCCAGTTTTCTCTGCCAAGTTAGCCTCAGCGTTTTAACCCCTTTACTGAAAGAGAACTGGCTTAAAAAATTATACTGGAGACATCATCCTGAATCCGGCACCCAGTTACGAAGTCTTGTGGAGAGGCATCGCATAAGGTTAATCGTTGAACATCTAGACTAAAATTTGGAAATCAATTAAATTTGCTCCAATGTAAAATAGGGCCAAAGAAAAGTTAGGTAGTTTCATAGGAGCATGATTTTAGTGAACAAAGAATGCGTTACAGCCCCCCCAACCCAGACAACATAGAAGCACGTAGAGAGAAAAATGAAACCCCATTGAGGCAACTAAGTCATCCAAGGAAACCAGGAAGATTTTGGGAATGGTAGGTTTCTATAAGCCGAACAGCTACATAGAAGGATTCGCCTAACAAATAGCGGATGCGCATCACTAATTTGACATAAGAAAGCAAAAACCCATCGAAGTCAGAGGAAATGCCATAGGCATTTCAGGATACTAAAAATAACTGACTAGCTAGCTCCCCTCATTAACTAAGAGCGAATCATAAACCTTTTCAGTGTTGGCCATACCGATCGTTAGTTAAACCCAGTAGGAAGCAGTACTAACTGCCAATATAATAGAACAGGAGCAAAGCCCCCCAGGTAATCTTTTACTCCCCCCCCCAAAAATTTAAAGCAGTTGACAAACGCCCACACCGATACTCAGCAACCGCATAGGCGAAGCCTAGGGATAGGTTTAGCCTGCAGACAGTTTCATCACTTTACCTGTGGGGAACGCAAAGTTATCATCCAGACAACAGAACCACAACGTAGGTTATCAGTGTTTCAAACAACGAACCAAGATCACCTAGGATGAACAGCTGTAGGATCTAGCAAATGACGAAGACTATAGGATTACCCAAAATAGCAATAATAAGAAGCGGAGTGAAAGAGACAATTGTAGCCAGACCAGCTTCATAGTAAACCAGTAAGAATCATTGCAATGTTCAAGTAGAATGTGAGATGGTTAGGGAAAACTAAAAGAAGAAATCAAGCGAAAGCAGCAAGAGCCCGCACCCTACCAGATGGAGAGAAACGATAGAGTATACTAGAACGAGGCAGAATACCCCAGATCCAAATACCCCAGAAGTACTATTAAGCCATCAATTTTTGTGCATAGAAGAAGCGATGTTTTTATATTAAACTAAACCAGCCCAGCAGTCTAAGCATAACAGTGCTACATACTTCAATTGGTTTTTATCCTAGGTAAGAACTGAAGCAAGCGGCCTTAGGAATTAATTTATAATAAGAATCAGGCTCATTATAGAGCAAAGGAAGTCAATAAGTAGCCTTAAAGCAGAATCATATTTTATTGACCGCCCAACTTTTCAAAAAAAACGGATTCGTGAAAGGCAGAAATCGTGAGGAACTGTTTAACCTGATCAACAGCATCAAGGTCGTAAGTCGTGGACTCCAAAACAATTGGCAAGACATTACGTCATAAGTAGACCTCTAAAGAGGATAAGCATAGACATAACCGACATGGGAAGCGCGGAACGGGGCCACACGAATACCGCCTATGCATATAACTATAATAGCACATAATAAGTAGGTTTTACTGCTGTTTATAATCAAAATTAAGCACTAAGGATGACCGAGGAAGTGCTGTGTCAATGAATTTCCAGGCGAATAATATGTAGTGCTATTAGGAGCCAGCACATACTTTAGTTGTTAGATAACGCCTAGGGAATTTAATCCTCAGCCAATTTAAAGAATTGTGATAGCATGTAAAACAGTTCCAGGAGCTATACATGCCTTGCCCCTAATCATTCACAGGGTAATAGTATCCTAGAAAGGAGTACACCAACAATGAAACAATTCCTCTAACCTGTCGCAAGCGGTTATCCCACTAGATGGCCCAGCTTATTCTTAGAACCCCATAAGAGTGCTTGAATACAGTAGCAATGCATGAGACAATGGGCCTACACACACCTTTCTATGCCACTGTAACTTTTCCCCGCATCGCTCCAAGGTTGATTAGCTGATAAGTTACCACAAATTGATACAGAGGAGAGCAAACAGACGTAGGCACCCCCCCCCCCCGATCATCATTCGAGAACAAATTGCGAAAAGAGGATAGAAAATACCGGAGAGAAGGAAAGCGCTAATGATGAAAAGGAAAAACGAAGAGGTTTTTTTTTTTTTTTTCGCAGATGCAATGGCCGTGCGCGTGCAAAAGAGAATGCTTTGAGCCGCAGGGCACCAACCAGAAAACTGTCTCGCGTTAATTGTTGGTGGCCGCACCGTACAAATTAGGGAAGCTATCGAGAAGATGGTGGTGCATATGTGCTATCAGAAAATATATTGACGCGTACCTATACGCTGTACAGAGAGCTGGCCGAACAAATTAAACAATATAAAGGACAGGACTGGCTGGCTGTTGGACCAGCCAGCAGAAGCTAGCTAATAAATTGAGGCAGGAACTTGCAAACAACCACCACCTAGAGAGGGAGGCCACGTGCAGGAGATATCGTAAAGGATGTTAATGCACAGATAGGTAAGAAGCTCATCTCTAGTGAGTGAAAAGAGATTATCTTATGCATGAATAGTCCCCTAGTCCAACTTGTAAACGGTTAGTTGAGGAGAATGCGCCTTAACCTATAGGCGAAGTTGTACATAAGCATTACACTAGACACTAGACCCGCAAGGATATCGATTAGCACCGAAGATGTCACTTGGCTCTGAGCTATGCTCGTTAGCCGGTGATATGACCGCAGATCTGAGTGTATGCCTCAATAAGAAGGTGAAGCCTTTATCTTACCAAGTTACGGAAGGGTACTGGAGCAAAATCCAGTCGCTGATTGATTTAAATCCCTAACGCTGCTTATGCTATAGGTTAGTAGGGCTTAAATAAAGAAAATCATTACGCAGACTAGAGAGATTAGCTCCAGTAGCGACTGCTATATGGCCTACGCGCCCTAAGATACAGTCAGGAGATAAGCTCAGCACGCGGTAGCCCCCCCGAGAAATAGTGAAAGTTTCTTTACATCTGAGTACCACTGGGGGTGTTCAACATAATTTTTGTATGAGTTTTGAGTTTACGCGTCTTGACCACTTGCTTATTAAGATAATTTTTTGTGGCGTGCTACTTGAATCCAAAAGCTACGGATCTCAGTTTTCTAACTATTCACGGTCAACCACGTTTTTGAACTGTAGGCATTTTCGTTTTCTTCTTACCTAAAAACAAAATAATCGGAAAAAAAATACCTGTATCATAAACCCAAGTAACAGTGCCTTACTTTTAATCAAAAAAGTTGCCCACTAATGTCCCTAAAACAATGAACCAAAAAATGAAAGGAAATAGGCCATGGAACGAGAATGTTATTTAAGCATTTACATGCTTTTTTAGAAAGGATTTTCAAGGCTATAATTGCCTAATCGCAGCACGGTTAAGGTAAGAAATTATTACCCTGTTATGATAGCTTTGTGCCTGGTAGGAGCCTGGTGTTCAACCAGTCCGAGCGGACTATCGCAGTGCCTTGATCTGCTCCAACATATACTGTCAGGCCCTATATCGTATATGCACATCCCATCTACCCTTCGGTTTAACGTTCCCTTATTCCATGAACCTTCAAATCTGGGCCGTTGAAGATCGTGTCACCTATAGCTCCGTAGCCTAGCCCAGCACCAAGATTTCCGGTATAAAGTTTAACGCAAGATGGCCTTTCATGCCAAAAAATTAGATACTTATTAATCACTCAGCGTCTTCGCCATCTAAATCCCAAGTCAGCTTTGTCATCATGCCAATCTACAATGTTTTTTTCCCACTTTATTCCTGAACAATTTCTGTGTAATTACTTGCACGTTAGTTATTTCCTCAAGAAAGTTCTATGTAATGACGACCTTGTTCCTCCAGTCTTTGAGTATAGATACAGCCTAAGCATTCTTTTACAAGCGTACTGACATCCTCACAGACTCCCGTTCGAATTATGCCTACCTACATAATCTTTGCCTATGCACGCCCTCTGTCTGACATTATTGCTTTTTTGGAAACACATAATATTCAAACACACGGCCCTTGATATTTTTTTTTACCACATTGAACGAGTCCAGGAACAACCATATGCCAAGATGATGCTACTGACAAACAGTCCTGACATCAGTGGACCATATGTCTCTTTTTACAAATTGCTTTCATGAGATCCTGAGTTTATATGTGACATGAGCGTGAGGAATATTATTTATCCTCCTTTCTAACCCGCTCAAACAATGTAGGTATCATAACGTACAATGTTCTCAGCGATCTCCCAAGCCGTCTTCCCCCAAGTATTCAGCTGCATATCCGTCATCGCCACGGGCCAATTCCGCTCATTCTGAACCCAATCGCTTCCTCTAGCAGCTCTTGCCCCACTATCCCACATACAAGAGGACATGATAGAGCTACGACGGATACTTTGTCGCCGTATCCACCGTTTGTTAGACCCTGAGTGTGAGGTAGGTTCATCTTCTTTTTGCTGAGATGGACCGTGAGTTCACCGTAGGACGCCAAGGGACTACGTTGAAGTCCTCTCAACGGGAGAAGGGACCTATCTCGCTCTGTATCAAAAGTTACGCTAGACTTTGCAGGCAGGCAGCGGTGGGCAGCTGTCGTGAGGTTTTGCCAGATGTGAGATACAGGGATGTGTCTTTCAACTGGAACTTAAGCTGTATTCAGGAAGGTAAGTGGCCTTGTTGTAAAGTGCCCTACGAAACTCTGGTGCTATACAGAGTATATCAGACAGCTCCTTGTACTACCCTTCCTTCCAGCAGAGCACAGCCAGAATGTTTGAAACCCTAGCTGACAACGCAATCTCCACTGCAGCCACTGCAGGATTACATCAGGACAACTTGGGTCGATAACCCTATGTGGCCAGTGGCATCCTGGGGGCTTTTTTAATACCATGCGTTGTATAGTAGGGATATCTATGATCTTCCGATTAATAGACATTCGCTCGAATGGTCCTCAGCTCGAAAGTCGTGGATCGTTCTAAACATATCAAAAGACATAGGAAAAGATCCCTTTCAACCTCGTACTCAATTCTTCGGTTTTGAAAGTACCAAAATACCCAAATATTCAGGTCTTAAAGCCTGTGCTGAGGTGAAGCCCTCAAGCTCGCACCAAATACCCTGGACAGGAATTCCCACACAATTGGGAGTATGGTTTCGAAACACACGACCTTTAGAGCGAATGGATATTCGGTTACTTACTGGATTCTAGGAAACTTTCTCTCAAGAGCTTCCGTCAGCACTAATTACTTTTGGAGAGACAACATGTTATTTATCCGGGCAGGCGGAGAGACAAGCGTTTACAGTGCGCCTCACGCTTCTTCCTCTTGTGGACGGGCACTCGCCTCTGTTATTCTCTTGCCGCTGACCTTTTTAATGAGAGTTAATAATTAGGTTAGAGGTTTAGCTTTAGTTAGGAGTTAAAAACGTGGGGTTAGGTTAGATTAGGTTAGGTTAGTGAGTTAAAGGGGGGTTAGGTTAGTCATTTTTACCTCTCCTTTAAAAAACTTCATATCATCTTAATATCTTAAACCTTCCTCCTAAAAAACTTTCATATACTCCTAAAGTAGTGATTTGCGATGGAAACTCGAGGAAAATTCTTAGAATCCATTAGATAAACAGAAACCATACTCCAATCTGTGTATAGCAATTCTCAGGTCCTAGTGGAAAAAATTACCCTAGCTTATATATGAATGTGTGAGACATGCGGATATAATAGCTATCATGATAAAATCTGAAATTAATTTATGGGTAGGTTTAACTTTCCCTGCGTAAGCAGGGTTACAGGGAGTTTCGTTACACAAAGTTGTTTCGTACCCAGGTTTTGTTAGCTTGTTTCGTACACTGATTTTGAGTTTGTTATAGACGTACCTGGTGTCGATTCGTAACTCTAGTAATCAAGTTCAACTCTTGAGCTGAGTGTACGAAACGACTATGGTTCATATGACCACGCAACAACTTTTTGGTGTCACGCAATCTTACGGGGTACGAAACAAAAAGTTAGTACGACACGATGCCCCCGTTGGCAGAGGGGGTTAAACAGAGCCTGTTTAACTAACCTTAGAAGAGTAACCTCACTCCTGATAGGCTTCAAGACAAATGTTTGCTCCCAGTGTTAGGCTTGAGCTACACCTTGAAACTGGAGACAAGTTCTTCCTTCAGGGTTATCTAAGTAGGGTGCAGTCAGTTAGTACCACAAGTTGTTTCGCACACCAGTAGATCGTACACCCAAAAAGTTGTTTCGAGTCTATATGAAACCATAGTCGTTTTCGGATACACTCAGCTCAAGAGTTGACTTGATACTAGAGATACGATTCCGACACCAGGTATGTACAAAAAAACTCAAATCAGTGTACGAAAACAACTAACAAACCTGGGTACGAAAACAATTGTGTGTACGAACTTGTGAAACTTGTGACGAAATTCCTGTAAACCATCTAGGGACCTAGGTGATACTGTGGCCAGGCATTCTGTCAAACAACATCTCAAAACGGGACAATAGGCAGTCGTTTTGCCATAGTTCCCTAGGCCTATTCAAAAATCAATAAGAGGACCACCCCCCCCCCCCCCCAGGTACCTATACACTTGATGCTTGACCCTTGATCAAGTAATAATAGCTTAGCCATGAACACTTCAATCAAACCCTTAGCCAAGCACCTGACTTCGAATCGTAAGTGTCACTGAAAGAACATATCAATTCGTCAAGTTCTCTTGCGAAAATACACTTTAATACACATCAACCATGTAAAAAACACACACTTTATTTTACTCTGGTTAATGTAAAAGAATATATTTGAATACTTACAGGGTGATTGAAGCAGGTATAATCCTCCTAAGGCAAGGGCACGTCACCCACTTATCACTTGGAGGTATGACTGAGCGTGAGCTTGACTGGAGGAGGCTCTGGACGCAGGATTGTGAACTTTTGTAGCCCACATTATCGTACCGAGCACCAAAATATCGTATTTTCAGAATAGATTATCGTACAACCTTAGTCTCAAATAATATAGTCAGTAGATAAACTATATTGTACGCCCTGGACCCCACTACACACTTCAGGTGTCTCGGTGAGGCGGTGCAGGACGTGTTACAGCTACCTGCTTGATCCTTGACTTATTCTGCCAGCGCCTAGTTCGGTGTGTCAGAAATGATGCGAGTGGTTGTAAACATAGTTACGTAGTCAATCAACATTCACAGGCGAACGGAACACACTGACTCCTAGAACTTGTTTACTGACAAAGCCACAAGCCACTACAAACCAGAGTACAAACATGTACGTCATCTACCTCACCCTCTTCAAAGGGGCTTCGCAAGGAGAGACGTTACAACACCAAAGTCAAGTCCCCCAAAACCACAACCACCACCAATCCACCACAACCAAACCACCACGCCAACCGCAGGAGCCGTGCGCGTCTTTCCTCCCGACGTCTGAATCTCACTCTTCCTTTGTGCAAGTGCAGGCACACTTGTCTCTCACGTCTCACCCCCCCCCCCACAGCATTCCAACCCACCCGCCATTCAAAGGTCGCCGAATCGCAACCTCACACACTGCCTCACTGCCGTTCATACACACAGAAACACACGGACACCACACATACCGCTCTCACACACCACACAACCCCCAACATGATTCCCACCACACCATAACCTCCACCCTCACCACTAATGCATAACGCCAGGGTAACATTGCCCCCTCTTTTAAACGTGACCGTCTCGGTCACCAATGCCAACTACCACAAAACACTTACTACTAAGACAAACAGGACAATAGCAACATAGCCACATGACAATCAATAATTCCAATTTCTTATGGTCGTCCAATCCATTACATAATCTCCCACACAACAACCTCACCCACACACCATGGAGGTAAGACCACATGCCTCACTCCACATCACCATCACCACATCACCAAACCTTCCCACCACACAGCCTCCACCGCCACCACAGCCATTGAAGTGTGATTAAAATGCCTCCACTACACGACAGGGGTTGCCGCTCGGCCCAAATAGATGTGGGCTCCTACTGCAGAAGGGATTACCTCGACCTCCTCGCAGGCCCAACTGCGGTATACCTCCTCGCCACGGAACTTAACCAAGACCCAGCCGGTCAATCCCCCAAACGTTTGAAGGAAGGAAACCAGCCACAAGGCGGGTGGCGGTTCCTCCCGGCACTATCAAAAAACAGCGTAATACCTCCTCGCTGGCCGACTACAGTAGCGAATTATCCCCCCCCCTTAACCTCTGCAGGCACACCGCACAACGTGCGTAACCTCACCCCTTAAACCACCAACCACCCCCTTCACCGTACCGCTACCCACACAAACATCGCCCACCAACAGCTTTACCGCTGCACAAGACCCTACATCACAGCCACCAACCACCACGGCAATGTGGAAAGGTCACACCAGGCAGCCCTCCTCTCCCCCGCAGACACCCCAGCAGGACCACAGCGCTGCTACTAAACCATAGGCGCCACCAAAACCCACAAGGGTAAACCACCAGTCCAGGAGTCCACACTCCACTGGGGACCCGCAGGCTCCCCTGTTCCACTGCTCCAGTCCCTCGCGGTGTAAAGGCGCCACGACACCTCCCGACGGACCATGCCCCCCACTGCAAAGCGCCGGTGAACAGTGCGGCAGGACTACTTAACAGCAACACGCTGTGGCTGGCTTCTGCCTGTTAGAAGGCAAGGCGGTGCATCCCTCCACCGTGTAACAAGCCGTTAATGCCACCTTCCACAGATTCGAGGGGGGGCAAACATGCGCTCGCCATCTTCCTGAAGACGCAGCGATGCAGGTATGGGGAGTATTCTTCATCCTGGCTCCACGAGGCCTACACTGCTTGCTGCGCGGCTTCCCCCGACTCACCACGCCGGCGGCTCTCTTCCTGCGTGACCCATGCCGAGGCGGAACGTGAGCGGTCCTCTTGCCCTTCCTCCGGGGCGCTTGATCCGCACCCCGTCGGGGCGGCAGGCACCTGCAAGCCGCCCTTCCTCGCTTTTACGCCGCTGCCAGCGCCGGCGAATCGGGCCGACAGGCTCGCCCCGTACACCTTGCCACCCCCCCCAAACACCGTCGGTCTACGCGCCCCCGAGTGGTGCCACACACCGCAGCGCGGCGTGGGACGACGAAGGCGGTCAGGAGGCGAGGGAGTGGAAGGCCGATCGGCCGGGATGGGCGGTGCCCCGGCGTTACAGAACGGCGCGTCTCCCATCTCCTGGTCAGCGTACAAGGCGCCCTAGTCTCCGTCCTCGGGGCAAGGCGCACCGTTCAGCCGCAACTCACCTCCGACGGGGCGTCACCTGGGAGTAAGGGCACCTGTCTTCTCCGAAACCCCTTACCGTACCCTCCCCAGGTCGACGCAACGCCCCATCTGTGTAGGTAGTCCAGGCCCAGGAGGCATGATCCTCCTGAAAGGCGCGGGCAGAGGCAGAGTTACTTCCTCAGTGCATTCCACGCTCACGATTCCTCTCGGGCACGATCCTCCTGAAAGGCGCGGCACACACGCTCCGGTACCACCAGCGCATTCCCTTTCGCCTCTCTCACACCCTTTATCAGCTCGTTCACATTTCATTGTTTTTCTCGCTACCTCTCACGTTTTCATTGATTGCCTTCATTTTACTCATCAACGCCCTGAGGCATGTCATTTCACAGTGACTCGGCTCACCCAGCCTTGCTCTGCGCCGCCTTGTCCCCACTCAGCTAGAGTCAGCACCGACCTCCTCGCCGCTCGACGCCATCTTGACCTCGTGTTACACAGCCGGCTCTCCCTCTAATACAACTCAAATTCCACTTCCTGACACCAACTTGTTACGACCCTGGACCCCACTACTCACTTCAGGTTGTATCAGTGAGCTGTAAAGAACGTGTAAGCCCGGTTCCCAATATCCCGTTGTACGGCCGCCGTACAAAACAACATACGTCACAATCGACCGGGGTCACAACAAAGCTACCGCACCACCGTAACGCTTACGGCCGCCGATACAAAAGTAAATCAAGTCATCTCTCCCACTCGGCGGTGTCCGCTCGAGCGGACGTTGCCAACTGTGCCCAGTTACCAAAATACCATTCAAGCGGTGATCGATGGTGACGTCATTGTTGTTGTATGGCGGCCGTACAAGCGGGATGGTGGGAACGGGCTTTACAATTACCCGCTGCCTGCTTGACTTAATTCTGCAGCGCCTAGTTCCCGGTGTGTCAGAATGATGCGAGTTAGTGTGAACGTTAGTTCACGTAGTCATCAACATTCACAGACCAGAAACACATGACTCCTTTCTTGTGTTTACTGACACAGCCACAAGCACTGCAAAACAGAGTAACAACATGTACGTCATCAACCCCAACCTTCGAGGCTGTCGCAAGGAATGACGTTACAACACCACAGTCAAGTTCCCCCACCACCACAAACCACCACCACTCCACCCACAACACACAACCACCACGGCCACCCACAGGAGCCGCGCAACGTCTTTCCTTCCCGACGTCTGCATCCCTCACTCTCCCTTTTGTGCACGAGCAGGCACCCACTCTCATCTCTCACATCCCCCCCCCCCAGCATCCCGCCCACCGCATCAAGTCGCCCCGACTCGCACCCTCACAACACGCCTCCACTACGTACCAGTGCATACACACGACACCACAATACCGCTCTCACACCACACACAAACCCCAATATGCCTCCACCACACCACTACCTCCACCATCACCACTCATGCATAACTCCGGCGTACGTAATAATATACATACATCATGAATTCAGCATTCACATATAAAAATAATTTTCTCTTTTACCAAAATAATAATAGATCCAATCATGACACAAAATTCCATGTTAATTGATTTTTTATTCCAGAATAAATTAAATTAAATTACACACAAAAAATATAGTTAATAACACATAAATGACTTCAAAAAGACGTTTGAACTCGAAACTCTACATAGCTATCATCCTCAGAGAAAAGAGGAATCCTGTTCCTCCTTATCTTTTATCCCGTTAATCAGCTGGCGCTTATAATGATAGTGTGTCAGTTGTCATGGGACATATCATATTCATGTGAGGGATAAGTAACACAACTCCTTTCCCTTACACACTGCGCTGCTGGAAGAGAAAAAATGTAGTATGGTTCCGTAGAAGTCAGTTTCTTACCTGTTCTTGGTAAGGTTAATCTTGCTAAAATACCCTTCACAATCATGCGTCCCTAATGCGGCAAGCAGGGTTCCAAATCCCATGTTATGCAAAAGGACCAAAAGTCAACTCAAAAACTCTCTCTCTCTTCTCTCTCTCTCTCTCTCTCTCCTCTATCTCTTCTCTCTTCTCTCTCTCTCTCTCTTTATTCTCTCTCTCTCTCTTTCCTCTCTCTCTCTCTCTCTCTCTCTCTCTCTCTCTCTCTCTCTCTCTCTCTCTCTCTCTCGATCTCTCTCTCTCTATCTCGCTCTTCTCTCTCTCTCTCTTCTCTCTCTCTCTCTCTAATCTCTCCTCTCGCAGAAGTTGACAGCCGAAATTTTTTTTTTTTTTTTTGCGATGACAAATTTTTGTATGACTTTAGAATTAATTATATTTAGAGTCAATTATCGTATTTTCTTGTACGATTTAACCAGCCATCGTAGGCTACCATCGTTACGGATAGTCAAATTATCGTACAAATACGATTAATTATCGTAAAACAAAACCCTTCGCTCTGGAGGCTCGCCGCTTAAGGCTAGGATATGCAGATTGGCCACAACTTCACCAGACAAAAATCGCACCTTTTCACGGCCAAATAATCTTTCAGCCAAAAAGTCGAATATTTTTCACGATTTAACTTTAGTCATATTCGGGCCAAAAAAATGGTTTGAAGATAATTATTCAATATCAGGGACACTGACAGGGTGCAAACTTGTGTATGAAGGTAAAAAATTACAAACAGTTTACATCTGACTGAAATGATGGTCATTTGGATAAAATGTAATGTAATAAGTATCAATCGGCTATAGTTTGGCCGTGGATTCCCATTTTTAATGGCAAAGGTAATCTTTAAATAACGGCCAAAATTTTATCACATTTTACGGCCAAATTTATAAATTTTTTGTCTGAAAAAATATGGCCATCTGGCAGTTCCTGGCAGCGCCCACTTCTCCTTCACTGTTGCCATTCACTGTAGCGCCATCTGAGGGCCGCCCAGGGTTATCATCCGTACGATAATTATCGTACATGTACGATTATTTTACCCTTGGTACGATACACGATAGTGTTTTTCATTATCGTACGTTTTGTACGACAATTTAACCATATCGTACGATTTTTATACGATAATTCTACAGATCATCAGAAAATAAAAAACCAAGTAAACCATGATTCAAAAGGAGCAAAACAAATAAAGAAAAAAGATGGCTGCATATGATCTAAGCAGGTGTGAGAGTATAATTTCACGGATGAGCCGTCTTCTTTAGATATAGCTTGATCGCTTTTGTTTGCTTCATGATAAGAAAAATAAGAAAATATTAGGCATGATGCCGTTTCCGTTCATATGATAAATTTTGGATTTAAGGCGTATTTTGTGACTACATTACCCAAAGCAGAATTATACTTAAGGCCTCTTCCATTTGCGACATTTCATGAACCAGTTCACGGAACCCAAGAATTCAGGCGTTCCATTTGCGCACGAAAACCTACCGTAGGTCCGAGGCGACCCGCGTAGTGACTCAGCATAACCCGTAAACTTTTTCTACCCACATTCATTGGTGGGGAGAATTTTCAGTTCATCCAGTTCATAACAGAGAATGGCATGGCAAAAGTTAAATAAAAAGGGGAAGAGTTAAAAAGTTGTTAACGAAGGAGACGAAGTGGAAGAGGACCTATGAAGCGATAACAACAACGTCCAAGAAGAAGAAGAAGAAGAAGGCCGCCGCTTTATATGTCGGTCACAAGAAGAAGAAGAAGAAGAAGGCCGCCGCTTATCAAAGCCAACCATTCACAGTCACAGACTGGGTGATATGATGTAAACTATTGCCATGCTTAATTGGGTACCATTTTACCTCATACCTCACACAATACCTCATCATATCTGCCAAAGATGCCAGCAGTGGATGGTACTGGTACATAATACTTCCTCTTCATCACTAGAATCGTCCATCATTGCGAGAATAGCCCCAGCCCACGGCAGGAATAATTAAGCTCTCCTTCCTCTTGCCTTGCCATCTTGGTTTGTTTGTAAACAAAAAAACGGGTTTTTGCGTTCCATTTGTGACATGCGAACCCAACCCTGAACCCAGAACCCAACCCTAAAACGGAAAGAACTGGTTCATGCAACTTGGGCACAAAGGGAAAGAGGCCTTTATTTAAGCTCCGCCCACTTTTTTTCTACTTTTTTGAGTGCACCTGATTTTTTGATGATACACTCTCTCGAGTAAAATTATACTTTTCTTGGGAAAAAATATACTCTTTTGGGTGTGGTGGTCCTTTCAAGAGCCTGGCCAATCAGATCGCGCGCATGAGAAAATCTTATCAGACCTCCTCCCGTAAATGTTTCTGTTTTCCTTTAATTCTCATCCTATTTCAACATTCATAACATGCGCAGTGCGCACGACATGCAAAGGATACTGTATTTAATTAGGAGTAGTTCAACACGTTGATCGGATATATACATCAACTCTTAACAGGTAATAACTCACAAATATTAAAATTCCTCAGCGACATCTGGGAACAATTTTTCCAATCCCGCGAATCTTTCAATGTGTCCGAACCTTTGTTAAGACTTGTGGCACGCACGATAAAACTTGTAATTTGGCCATAATACACTAAAATAATAACAATCTCTTTAGTAATAGTTATAATTACTTTAAAAATGCAATGTAACTGGTACATTTGTCATAACTTACACAGGAAAGTCACCCCAAAAAATGTACATAATGGATTTTACGAACACCTCCCGAGAGGCGAGGTGAGATTTTTGACAGCCTGGCCATATATTCCCCATGCGTTCGCCGATTTCGGCAGCTGGCTGCCCCTCGACGCATGGCTGTAGCTCCGAAACTAACCACATGATTTTCTTGAAAATAACCTCATTGTGATTCCCAACAAAGTTACCACACATGATGTCCACCGAACCCTTACCAACCTAACCTAACCTAACCATCTGCACGGGGCGGGTCTGAGGGCGCTGAGGGAATTCGATCGACGGAAAAAGGGTCACCACGGGACTTCAAGAAACCCAAGGAGAACATGTTGTACGAATGACGTATAAAAAGTTAAAAAGGGGAAAAACATAAAAAAGGATATTAAAAAGAAAAAATGCTGCTAGTGAAAGACGAACCCTTGTTTTTAAATGGGAGGATATAGCAAGAAGAGGGAAAAGGGGGGGTAAGATGGAATGAGGAAAAGGAGTGTGAGAATGACGTGCATGGCGGGTGCAAATGGCATGGTAATTAAAATTAAATTGACCTCTTTTAATGGAGACTTCTTCATGGTCACCCCTATTGAAGGATTTCCCAAAGGAACAGGCGACTAATAAATAAAGCCAGTTTACATAAAACAGTGTACCAATATAACATCAGAAACATATATAATAATCTTATAACCCCAATGTTTGTGAAGCAGGTCTGTTGGCTCTCCCAGTGAATGTACGATACTTTTCCTTCGGCTCCGTCGTAGAAGCGTCTGCAGCGCTACAATGTATTTTGTGATGGCAAGCAGGGGCGGAGCTTAAATAAGTAAAATTATATTTCCCAAAACGCAAAAAATACCCCTTTTACAACTGAAAACTTTTTGGCGAAAAAAAAAAGGGAGACCTATATAAATTTACGACTTAAATTTACGTAAAGCACCATCAGTCTGCAGAAACTACTCCCGGGTAAAGCAAAGGGGAATATATAAAAACCCCCTGGGGGTGGCTGGCTTGGGATGTGGGCCCAAGGAGGGGGACGGGGGGTGGGTCAGTGGTGGAGGGAGACCCGGGGGGGGGCTTTTTTGAGGGGTTCTAAACTACACCTTCTAGCGCCCCAAAAAACTACTTAGTTTAGGGCTAAGAAGATGTAAAAAAGTTTTTTCAAACGTCATTTTAGCCTCGATCGTGAAAGGGCCCAAACCCTTTTAGCCCCACCACCCCCCGCTTAAACCCAATCGCGCGCGCGACAAAAGTCTGTCTGGGGCGGGAAATACGTAAAAACATCAACAACAGCCCACACTGATGACAAAAAACACAGGGCGGGTGTGTGTGTGTGTGTGTGGAGTGTGTTTTTGAGGGTAATAGAGGTGTTTGGGGGGTTTAAGTACCCCACAAAAAGGGGGCTATGCGGGTCTGTCCGGCTTTCCCGGGTCGTATCGGCACCGGCGGCAACGCGACTGGTTTGGGAAAAAATGGGAGAAACCGATGTCGGCCCTGCAGCGGAATTGTATATGGGCCCAATTATTTTTATTGAAAAAATTGTACGCCCCAAACACAGTCTTCCTTGACTCCCAAAACTTTAATCTTTAATTTTTCCTCAGCCCTTGATTTCTCCTGATGTTATTTATCTTTTTTTTGATCACGACATGTGTGTAACAGCTTAATTTTATGAATTTGGGTTATATTGTTTTACTTTAAAAATACATTGTTTTATTAGAACTTTGGCTGAAATAAGTTTTCAAAATTTGATTTTCAAAAAAAACGTAGAAGTATTAAAACAAACAAAAAATTCCAACAGAAAAATTTATTATTGCGGGTTTTTGGCACGTCCCTTTGGACCGGGGCCTTTTAAATGGGGGCGTCGGCGGCCTGATATTTTTCAAGACCGCTTGTGACAGACGCGTCGGGATAAAAGAACACAGATTACAGCCCCCCTTTTTATTGCGCAATTCCCACGATCCCACGACGATCTGCGGCATAGATACCTGTGCCTTTCCCTGAGTAAGCCCGGCTGGCACCCACCTGTGTTTTAAACGTGAAATTGACCTTGCTGATCCATGCCAGTGATTTAAAAGGAAAATTTGATCCCTTTGCTGGCTACCACACCTGGATTTTAAAAGTAAAATTGATGCTTGCTAAATAAAAATACCTGTGTTTTTTAACGTAAAATTTGGGATGCCTTGTGATCCCATCCCGTGATTTTAAGGGAAAAATTGATCCTTGCGGGCTACCATACCTTGATTTGAATGTGAAATTGATGCCTTGCTGGAACCATGCGTGATTTAACTTTAAATTGATGCCTTGCTGTCCAGGGCTGTGTTTGAACGTGAAATTGTTTCCCCCCTGCGGTAATAATAGACGAGGACTTCGCGGTCGTTTTCAGAGACACCGAAAATTTTTTCCTGGCCTACAATAGGTGAATTTTTAATGGAGATAGTTTTTTTTTTTCGTAGACCCATATTTTTTAAAAAAAAAAATAAAAATCAACCAATTTTATGGTCCCGTTTCCATGAAAAACACTGTATCTCCATCAGAAAAAGCACTAAAACTTGGCCATGAAAAAGAGTCGGGGTTTTTATAATTTTTTAATAAAACCAACCTAATCTTATGGGTTTTAATGAAACCAAACCTAATCTTATGGGTTTTTTAATAAAACAACCTAACCTTATATTTTTAATGAAATTTAAAACCCAAAAAAATATACCTAACCTAACCTTATAGGTTTTAAAAAAACCTAAACTAATCTTAACCACAAAGTATTCCAAACAAAACCTTATGGGTTTCTTTAAAACCTATAGGTTAGGTTGGGTTTTCTTTAAAAAACCTATAAAACCCTGACAAATTTTTCCCGGCCAATTTTGTGCTTTTTTGATGGGGATACGTGTTTTTAAAGGAAACGGTACCATAAAAATTTGGTGTTTTTTTTTTTTTTTTTGAAAAAGGGTTTGCGCAAAAATAACTTATCTCATAGAAAAAACACCTATTTTTAGTCCCGGAAAAAAAAAAGTCAAAACCCATTTTTAAAAAAAAAAAAAAAAAATAAAAAAAACACCAATTTAAAGTCCATTTTAGGATAGTCACAGGACTGACTATAGGGCCCGGGGGGAATACGGGCAAAAGAAATTTCCCCATACCAGACCCAAAAACAAAGATTACAGCCCTCCAGAAAACACAAAAACATGGTCAAATTGTAAGCTTATGAGGTCATTTTGTCAATCTGAAATATCAATTGGACATTAGCCAGAAAAAACTAAAAAAAAATGTTCGAACTATCCATATTTGCTCGCACAGAAAAGGGGGTAGAAAACCCCCAAAGTTTCCCTTCATCTGAAGCTTGTGGCTCTTTTGAGTCAGGGTGATGTGACAAATTTCCCCTTTTTTAAACTTCCTCCTTAAAAATTCCTCAATGAAAAAAAGCTTTGGGAAGTGAGGAGAGGAGGCGTTTATAGTGGAGTCAAAGTGTTAATGTAGATAAACTTAATGGACAGAGTTTTAAGTGGGGCCGGGATCTTTCCAGTTTTTTGGAGTAAAACTGAACTCTTTCAAGTGATGAAGGGAGGGGTTTGAAGTAGTTGGGGTGTCATTCAAAAAAGCCTTCCCTTTCTTATCAAAAATGACAAGGCCGTTGCTCAGTGGGCTGGTGATTTTCAGATTTCTCACACGCTGTAAATTCGTTGTTAGCATCCTCAGACCCCAAAAATATGATGCCTCTCTTTCCCAGGATTTGTAGCAACACGAACGAAAATTTCAGTCTGACCACTGGCTAACACTTTCCAAGTTTTCCTAGAGATTATCACCTTAGGACACGCCTCTACCTTAATGTATTTCACCTAGCACTCGCCTCCCATTCTCTTTATCTTGCCGACACGCCCCTTAAGAGATTAGAGTCCCCGCCTTTAATACAGGAGTCCAAGTAAGAGACTCACAGGACACTACCACTGTACCAAATACAAATCTGTCCACAATAAAACCCGTACCAGAAAACCCTTTTTTACCCAAAATCCAATGTACCTGCACTACAATTGGAGAAACGAAACTCGAGAAAAAGCCAGTGGTCGCGGCAGTTTTTTAAATCAAAGGTTGGTTATGTTTTCCCTCCCCGGGCTAAAATTTTTCTAAATTTTTCGCGTAAACATTTATGCACCGCATCTAATACCAAAAATTAGTTCTTCTGTTTTTTCTCTAATTATATGGAGACATGCTTACGATGGAACGTTCTATAAAACAATTTTAAAGCAAATTACTCGCCTCGGTACAAAAACTTAATATATTTTTTTTCATGTATATTTTTGGCATGTAAAAATTTGGGCGATGTTCACCCTGTTTTCTAAGACAGTACTGCTGCATCTGGCAAACGTTGTCAAATACAATAAGCAATGCCGGAAAAAAAAGAATGGAATGCCGAAATCGGGTTGTTGCTGCGACAAAGTAGGTTATAATTGGGGGGCGACACGCCCGGCGGGGAGTGGTGGGGGGAGATTGTGGGGGGAGATTGAATCAAAACATTGCCACTTCACGCGTCGACTCATTGCACTTCTAGGCTTTCTATCTGATTGATACACAATAATAACAGGAAAATATGACTGCCTAGGTATAGATAACTTCTAAACATTCGTTATTGACTATATAATATCATAGAGTAGCATTTATTTCGCCCTCCTCAACTATAACCTGCTTGGTTATTTGGTTATATACAATGTTTTACAGAATCAGGCACCTATGCAATATACATGTAGCAGAAAATCGTTCTTAATATTATACTTGTGTGTTTTAAGTGCAGTGGAATAAGCCCATATTTTCATTCAAGTTGACCAACTTTTCACCAAATTGTGAGTTAAAACTGCCAGCGACCACTGGCATTTCGGAGTTGCAGTTCTCTCTAATTGGTAACCCTGGAGTGACCTGTTCACCCAGCTTGGGGCGAGGACGACATGACGGATATCACCTATCCATGCAGGTGTAAGCTATTCCTCTCCCCCATCCACGCCAGCGCTGCCCCTCGCAGCCCCAACCACACAGCCGTACCCAGCCGTGCAGCCCTGCCGCCGCCACACAGCCGTGCTGCCTAACGCCACCCAGCCCTGCCGACGCAGCCACACAACCCTGCCGCCGCAACCACACAGCCGCGCTGCCTAGGCTCACCCCACAGCCACACAGCCATGCTAGCGCGCCCACACACGCCCTCCTGTGGCTTGTTGTCCCACGCCCGCGGCCCAGCTCTGCCTCCTGTCGCGCAGCTCCTGGCGCTGCCCCTGGCACTACTCCTGGCGCCGCCCCTGGCTCTGCCCCCGCCGCCGCCCCTACCGCTGGCAGGCTCCAGTGCAGACGCCGCCCCGCAGTCGACGCCGCCCCCTGCTGTGGACTCTGGCTCACAGGGCGCCGTGTCCTGCCTCCTGACGCCGCGTCGTCGCCCTCCTGCCGCCCCGTGCTGACTCCTGCCGCCCGGCGCGCCTCCTGCCGCCCGACGCTGCTTCCTGCTGCCTGACGCTGCCTCCTGCCCCACGCCGCCGCCACCGTCACCGTCAACAGTGCCACTAGCCGCCATGCCGCCTAACGACGACTCCAACATGACTGCTAACGTTGCCTTCCGTGCACCTCCATTCTGCAGCCAGGACCCATCCATGTGGTTCTCAATCTTGGAATGTAATTTCAAGGCTTCCCGCATCACTGTACCCCTGACTCAGTTCTCCCACGCCACTGCTCTTCTGCCACCGAACGTGCTCTCGCAAGTCTCTGACGTCGTTTGCAAGGCCGTCAACTCTGCGAATCCTTACGAAGACCTCAAGTCTGCCATTTTGTCCCGCCTGGAATCTACTGTGGCTGCACGTCTTCAGGAGCTTCTGTCGAAGGAAGAGCTTGGCAACGAGAAGCCTTCAGACCTGCTACGACGTATGAAGAAGTTACTCGGAGACAAGTACACGTCTTTCGACCAAGACCTATTCAAGCAACTCTTCTACCAACGTCTGCCGCCCACCATCCAACGCAACCTCTTCAGCGTCAAGAGCAAACTCTCTCCCGAAGAAGTTGCCGAGCTTGCCGACGAGTTCATGGCGTCTCTTCCCGTGGACACCTCATCTTCTGTCGCAAGCATCGATGTAAAACAGGACACTCAGCAACTCGCCCAGCTTGTGTCCCAACTTACACTACAAGTCAGCGCCATCCAGCATCAGCTCAATGAAGAACGCTCACGTCGCCGTTCTACAACTCCCTACCGTTATCGGCGACGATCAAGATCTGCTAGCCACTCTAGAGACAAGTCTGGCTTCTGCTTCTACCACCAAAGGTTTGGGAAGGACGCACGCAAGTGCAACACACCATGCAGCTTTGTCAAGACTTTAAACAGCAACGGCGACCACTAAAGGCGCATAGTGTCCGCCATGCTTCGTCAGCGCTGCTCTACGTCGACGATCCACTCTCCAGGAACAGGTTCCTTATCGACACAGGGGCCGAAGTCAGTGTCCTACTTGCAACAGCAAGCCATAGGACACTACCACCAGTCACGCACCTTTACGCCGCCAACGGTACCAAGATACCCGTGTACAAGCGACAAAACGCTGCGACTGGAGCTCAACCTTCGCCGTTCCTTCGAGTGGACCTTTTATGTCGGAGAAGTCTCACAAGCCATCTTGGGCGCCGATTTCTCGACACACTTCGACCTCCTCGTCGACATCAGGAATCGCCGACTCCAAGATCCTTTAACTTCTGTCGCGACCTCAGCAGCAACAACCATTGGCGAGAGCACTCGCATCTCCACCGTCAGTGCAGACAACCCGTATGCTTCACTGCTGAAGTCCTTCCCGACACTCACGCAGCCTTACTCTGCAACTGGCCCTGCAAAACACCACGTCAAACACCACATCGAGACTACTGGACCCACCGACTTACGCCAAGGCCCGTCGTCTAGCTCCAGAACGTTACCAAGCAGCCAAGTCCGAGTACGAGTCTCTCCTGCGTCAAGGTATCATCCGTCCCAGCTCCAGCAACTGGTCTTCTGCACTACACATCGTCTCTAAGAAGAACGGTGACATCAGACCATGTGGAGACTATCGTGCACTCAACTCTCGCACCGTCATGGACAGATACCCAGTACCCAACATTCAAGAGTTCTCCTCTTAACTCTCTGGCTGTACCATCATCTCCAGGATCGACCTCGTCAAGGCGTTTCAACAGATTCCAGTCAATCCAGCAGACATCCCGAAGACAGCCATCATCACTCCGTTTGGTTTGTTTGAATACACCAGGATGCCGTTTGGACTACGGAACGCCGCCCAGACTTTCCAGCGCTTCATGGACGAGGTCCTGCGAGGTCTACCCTTCTGCTTTGCCTACATTGACGACCTTCTCATCACCAGTTCTGACGCTGAAGCACACCGACAGCATCTCCAGCAGATCTTCACTCGTCTGCAGGACTACGGGATCCAGATCAACATCGACAAGTCTGTGTTTGGTATCCCTTCGGTCGACTTTCTTGGCCACACTGCCTCCTCTGCAGGCATCACTCCACTCCAGTCAAAGTGTGAGTCCATCCAGCAGTTCCCGAAGCCGTCAACCCTGCGCCAGCTCAAGGAGTTCCTGGGCATGCTGAACTACTACAACTGCTTCATCCCGAACTGCTCACTTCTTCTCCGGCCACTCTACGCCATGATCAAGCCCTGCAAGAAAGGACAGTCCATCACCCTCGTCTGGACCCCAGACGCTGACGACGCCTTCCTCGCTGCTAAGAAGGCCTTGGTGACGTTTCGATGCTCAACCTCCCTTCTCCAGATGCCGACACTTCCATCTCTACAGATGCTTCAGGCATCGGTGCTGGTGCCGTCCTGCAGCAGTACGTCAACGGAGACTGGAAGCCCATCGCCTTCTTCTCCCAGAAGTTCAACAACGCCGAAACGAAGTACAGTGCCTTCGACAGAGAACTTCTTGCCATCTACAAGGCGATCAAGAGATTCCGGTACTTCATCGAAGGTCGCCGATTCCATGTCTACACCGACCACAAGCCTCTAACCACTACATACGTCAACAACAAGACTACCTACACCCACCGCGACAACTGCGTCACATAGAATTCATCTCGCGGTTCACCACTGACATTCGCTACGTCAAGGGTGCCGATAATGCTCCAGCTGATGCACTGTCACGTAACACGTAACATCTCGGCCATCTCTTCTCTCATCGACTATGCTGCCATTGCCGCTGACCAAGCCAATGATGCTGAGTTGCAGCAACTCCAGGAGAATGCTGCCTTGCAGATAAAGAAGATCCAACTTCCAGTGACCAAAGAGCACCTCTACGCTGATGTCTCTACTGACGCTGTCCGGCCGTACACTCCAAAGCAGCATCGTTACCGGCTCTTCCGTCAGCTCCACGACCCCTCTCACCCTGGCATCCGAGCGTCGCAACACATGGTAACTTCCAGATTCATCTGGCATGGCATCAACAAGGATGTCAGACAGTGGACTCGCACCTGCATCAAGTGCCAAGCTTCAGAGGTGACACGCCACACACACTCTCCTGCAGCAACATTCAAGCCAGTCTCTTCGAGATTCGACCACGTCCACGTCGACATCGTTGGCCCGCTGCCTTACTCCAAAGGTTACCGGTACATCCTTACCTGCGCCGACCGATTCACCCGCTGGCCTGAAGCTGCACCTCTTGTGGACATCACAACGGACTCCGTCGCCCGTGCCTTCATCAGTACGTGGGTCTCCAGATTCGGTGTCCCCCTCAGCCTCACATCGGACCGTGGAAAGCCAGTTCGAGTCTTGCTTGTGGAATAACGTCATGACTCTGCTCGGCATTCGACGCTACAGGACCGCCAGCTATCACCCACAAGCCAACGGTCTCATCGAACGCTTCCACCGGCAACTCAAGTCTTCCCTGGCAGCTTCAGCCCACCAACGTGAAGACTGAACTGTTGCTCTACCCCTTGTCCTCCTCGGCATACGAACGTCACTGAAGGAAGATCTAGGCCACTCCTCTGCTGAGCTCGTCTACGGAACTACACTCAGGCTACCAGGTGAACTCCTTGCCAGTACACCTGATACCAGGCCTTACAGTATCCAGGACTTCGCCAGCAGCCTCAAGGACTCCATGCAGAACCTTCAGCCTGTGCTGCCTCGCATCTCTCCCTCCAAGACCTTCGTCAGCCAGGCCCTCGACAGCTGCACTCACGTCTTTGTCAGGGTAGACGCAGTCAAGAAGCCCCTTCAGCAACCGTACCAGGGCCCCTTTGAAGTCATCCGTAGGACGAGGAAGAACTTCACCATCAACCGCAACGGGACTTCGGACGTTATCGCCATCGACCGCGTAAATCTGCGTACCTGCTCAACTCTACAGCAACCACACCTGATGCAAGACCACGAAGTACTTCCAGTGTGGTGCCGGGTCGTTCCAAGAAAACGATTTTGTTCCTCTTACCTCGCAACTAGAGGGGGAGTACTGTAGCAACACAAACGAAGATATTTCAGAGTGACCACCTGGCTAATCACTTTCCAAAGTTTTCCTAGAGATTATCACCTCCAGGCAGGACACGCCTCTACCTCTTAATGTATTTCACCTAGCACTCGCCTCCCACTTCTCTGTGATCTTGCCGACACGCCCATTAGAGATTAGACGTCCCAGCCTTTATATACAGGGAGTCTCAAGTAGAGAGACTCACTAGGACACTATCACTGTACCAACATACAACTCTGTCCAGCAATAAAACCAGTCATCAGAACCTGTGTTTACCAACATCCAATGTAGCCATGCGCTACAGATGCACGCACATTATAAGGCCTCTTCCATTTGCGACATTTCAGGAATCAGTTCACGGAACCCAAGAACTCAGGCGTTCCATTTGCGCACGAAAACCTAGGTCCGAGGCGATGCGCGTAGTGACTCAGCAAAACCCTTGAACTAATATCTCAACCCATATCGGGAGGTCGGTTAGAGTTTTCAGTTCATAACAAACAATGGCCACCTTGGCCCTATTTCATCTTATCGTGAAGGGTTTTCCGCATGCACGAGTCGGAGAGGATGTCAGATAGGCCTACAAGGTACGTAGTGCTGTGATGTGATTGTGTGAGTAGAGATTTTTATGGAAAAACAGCAGGAAAATGCTTAAATATGCGGTGTTATTTTTTGGCTGTCTCAGGCGTGAAACCTGAAAAGTCGTATTTTTGTCAGGCAATATCTACTAATATATAGCTTGTTCAAGGCACACAGTAGGTGTACATACATCTACTCGTATAAAACGATGATATGAAGCGTTCCATTGACCAATTAGAAGCGTTAATCTTGTGTGACAGCCACTCGTAATTCAAGTCTCCTTCATGGGGAAAGATACAAAATTTTGTTAATACTTGCATTATACACATATTGTTAGAGCCAAAATGACAGAGAAAGGTCCTTATTAGTGGTCTATTTTCCTCCAGACCTTCACAGATACCTCTAAAACGTAATTTTATAAGTGGACGAGAGATGCTCCCGAACTCCTACCCGGTTATAATGGACGAGAACTGCGCGGTCGCTACCGCCGTTACCACTTACGTTTTTAATATTATTTTTTTGCTCAATATACTGTGCAGTATTAATCCACTTCCGCGTAACCACTAATTTTAGGCAAGGAATTTTTTGTTTTTGTTTTTTGTTTGTTTTGTTTTTGCTCTATTACTTAAGTTAACTCCTTGTCTTTTTTTTTTTTTTGTCTGTATGCCTCAGGGCGATAATAAAATTATTATTATTATTAACCAATGTCTCAGAAAATGACCGCGCCGTCCTCGTCCACTTTTACTCCTAGCCGTTTCCTCTTTGTGTTTCTGTTATCATTATCTCTGTGCAACCTTATTGCCCATACGTGTTGTTCTCCTTTTTCTTTTTTCTCTTGTTATTTGATCTTGAAGCAGTGTCGGAAAATTTAGACTTCTGCGTGAAATGTATGGTTAAAGTAACACATCTTGAATTTCTGCATGTTAGGAAAACCAATATAACTACGTATACTATTCTGCACAAAGAGTTGATGAGTCATTCTGGACAAGTTCCTCAACATGATGTTAAAATGTGCCCATTAGTGAAATTATCTGTGATTTGAGCACTTCTTTCTAAAAACTCGGGGACCCATCTGCTAATGTCTTAAAGTAATTTTGTTACTAGTGGCCATTACATAACCAGAGCAAAATTGTTAGTTTTTGTTAAGATTAATATTTTATTTATAGGTACTCATGTGGACAGTGACCTGGGATTTAAAGGATATCAATGATGCCTTAGTCCACCCATCTTAGCATGGCAGACGCCCAGCTGCTCGAATAAGGTCACCAAGTTGCCTGCCAGAAGAGCCAAGTTTTGGTTAGTATTAAGAATTGTTTTAGAATTCCAATAATATATATGATTGCTTTTAATATTGATATTAATGTAATGTTATTCCACAATCAGTTTTTTCATATTAATCCACTGGTAATTTATATGTTAGGGTTGTATAAATAACATACATAATACAATAATATAATATAATACAAAGTACATAATACAGTACTGTGAAATGCATATGGTACTGTGGTGGTTTTCTTTGTGCTGCATTTGGTACTGTGGTATGTTTTTACTTAGTGCTAAGTGTTCTTTTTGCCATTAACCCATAAACCTCGGGTGACGGTAATTCCCGCCCTAGCTGTCCCGCCAATATTTATACTTTTGTGGCATAATTATTGTGTCCAGTGGGCAGAGCTGGGCACTAAATACATTGAATGTATTTAAATACAAAATACTAAATAGTTACATGGGAGAATTGTATTTAAATACTAAATACTAAATACATTTTACGAATGTATTTAAATACTAAATACTAAATACATCAATTGTATTTAAATACAGTTGTAAATACATTTTAAATACATACAAATTTTAACATGTCCGAAAAAAAATAATTTCCTTAGGATTTCCTTAGATTTCGGTTTTCCTTAGAAATTTCCTTCTCAGGCCTAAATTTCCTAGAAATCAAGGCATTTCCTTGCCAGTGGAAACCCTGGTTCACTGTAACATCAGGGTTGCCAGATAGTGGGGCGGGTTTATGGCCAAATTAACTGTGAAAAAAGTTTTAAAAATTTTTTATTATATTATTTAAATACAATGTATTTAAATACTAACTTAATCTAACCTAATTAGGCTTAGAAGCAGAAAAATATCCTAAAAGTAGACCAATTCCAGGGATATGCCAAGTTTCGGGGAAAACGTATAAACAATAATTCTAGCGTTAAATTCTTACCTTTATGTATAAGGATTGTAGAGTGCTGCGGTTTCCTTGAGGAATTGGTGAAACTTTTTATTCGGATCCTTATATACCATCAAAAACATGGAACGAGCCAGGTATCCAAGAACAAGGTTCCATAGCTGAGGCAGAACGGTCACAGGCATATGGCTGCTCTGAGAGGCTCTGACGTGTCACCGGCGGAGTAATACAGCTAGTTTAACAAATATATAAGGCCTCTTCCTTTGCGACATTTCAAGAACCAGTTCACGGAACCCAAGAGTTTCAGGCGTTCCATTTGCGCACGAAAACCTGGGTCCGAGGCAAAGCGCGTATGACTAAGCAAACCCGTGAACTTTCTCTACTCACATTGAGAGGTGGGTAGCTTGGGTAGAGTTTTCAGTTCATAAAACAATGGTCGCCTTGGGGCCCCATTTCTCTTATCGTGAAGGGTTTTCTGCATGCACGAGTCGGAGAGGATGTCAGACGGCATAAAAGAGGCATACATGGCTGGTGGGGCCATGCTTTCCCGCGATCTTAAACTTGATATGATCCCTTCACATAGCACTATAGTCAATTCAAGAACGTTAGAGCCAAACTCTCCTCCCCCGAGGAGGAGCATGTCAGGCCAGCTTCGCTATGGTCTCTTATTGGTTGAAAAAATTCAGTGGAAATCGGGCATCCTATAGTCCTCCGTTGTTTCTTTAAAAACACACCATATATTTGCTTTGAGTGCATGAAAGTCCTCGATTCACCTCGTTAGTAAATGTTTTTTATCACATGGACACAAAAGTAAGCCAGATACTCTTCATGAAGACGAGATATTGAGAGGGAAATATAAAGATTCGTTAAATTCTGAGTTAGGGAGGAGGTTAAAAGGGTCACCTGAGGGCGCCTGTCACCTTTTAGAGGTGAAACAAGTAAACCCTTAACCTGACCTGTCCCCCCAGCGCTAATGACCTCACGCCTGAGGCTCCCTACCCGGCCATGCCTTGAGGCGATATAGCAGGTCACCACAGGGGAATAGACGAGAGAGAGAGAGAGAGAGAGAGAGAGAGAGAGAGAGAGAGAGAGAGAGAGAGAGAGAGAGAGAGAGAGAGAGAGAGAGAGAGAGAGAGAGAGAGAGAGAGAGAGAGAGAGAGAGAGAGAGAGAGAGAGAAAAAAATACAACAATGATTCAATGTTATTTATTGTTCTGTTTATTATATCAATTTTTTTGTGCGCGTACGTGTGTCTGTGTGTGTGTGTGTGTGTGTGTGTGTGTCTGTGTCTGTGTCTGTTTTGTGTCTGTCTGTATCTGTGTATTGTGTGTGTGTGGTGTTGTGTCTGTGTCTGTGTCTGTGTCTGTGTGTGCGTGTGTGTGTGTGTGTGTCCTGTGTGTGTGTGTGTGTGTCTGTGTGTGTCTGTGTGTGTGTCTGTCTGTGTCTGTGTCTGTTTCTGTGTGGGGTGTGTGTGTGTGTGTGTGTGTGTGTGTGGTGTGTCTGTGTCTGTGTCTGTGTCTGTGTGTGTCTGTATGTGTGTGTGTGTGTATCTGTGTGTGTGTGTGTGTGTGTGTGTGTGGTGTGTGTGTGTGTGTGTGTGTTTTGTGTCTGTGTGTGTCTGTGTGTGTGTCTGTGTCTGTGTGTGTGTGTGTGTGTGTGTGTGTGTCTGTGTGTGTGTGAGTCTGACGGGTCAAAGGGCAATTAAGGGATTAACAAGGGATGTGGGAGCCTGGGAGGTCAGACCGTTAGCTGGGAGTGGAGAAGGAACCACAGGGTGGGGAAGTGGTTAGTGTACATTTTGACGGCCAACCCACCATCACGCCACAGAACGGCATCACCAATCAAGAGCGAACCAGGGCTTGACAAACTCCACCTCGGGGGAGGGGCATGTGGCTCTAGCGTTCTTGAATTGACTATAGCTGAGTTATATCTCTCGTTATCTCTCTCTCTCTCGTTATCTCTCTCGCTACCTCCTCTCCTCTCTCTCTCTTTTCTCTCTCTCTCTCTTGTTATCTCTATCTCTCGTTATCTCTCTCTCTCTCGTTATATATCTCTCTCGTTATCTCTCTCTCGTTATCTCTCTCTCTCTCGTTATCTCTCTCTCTCGTTATCTCTCTCTCTCTCGTTATCTCTCTCCCTCTCGTTATCTCTCTTGTTATTTCTCGTTATCTCTCTCTCTCTCTCTTAAATTGCCTCGCCAGCTGAGTATGTTTGTAAACAAAAAACGGGGTTTTTGCGTTCCATTTGTGACACGCGAACCCAACCCTGAACCCAGAACCCAACCCTGAACTGAAAGAACTGATTCATGCAGCTTGGGCACAAATGGAAGAGGCCTATATATACCTAGAAACGTAACATAATATTTGGGAAGAATTATTGTAACATTGTATGTATGCCCGTGTAAGATAATATATTTAAAACTACATATAGGTTATACCTACTACTTAGATACGCACTACTTTCTCAAACTCGTCGTCCATTGCGCATCTCGCTGGACTTAGGTTTTCTCAAGAACCTGAAACTTAATATCGGCCATGTAGGCAAAGTAAGGATCAGCATTCATTAAAATCTACACAGATGTGTCAAGGACATTAAGTATAATACGTAGAGCCAACATTTGGGTCAGCTTTCCGTGGAGCCCTTGTTCTAAAGTTTTTCCCCAATAATGGGCCAGCCATCCTGATTAACCTAACAATTAAGGGACAATAAGGGGCAGACAATCATTTTTGACCATATAATCATATACTTCAAGGGCGTTAAGAGGCAGACATTCTGAGTGACCTAATCGTATCATTCAGGGATAATGAGATCGGTACCTCTGGTACTCTTTTCTACCGAAATTCTCGTCCCGACACAAACCGGGAACTCTGCCAACGGTAATGGTTAGGTTAGTAGGATAGTAAGGGAAAGATACCGGTAAAAATGGACGAGGACTGCGCGGTCATTTTCTGAGACTGACTAATTTTTCCTTGGGTAAAATTAGTGCTTTTGATAAAATGGACGAGGACTGCGCGGTCATTTTCTGAGTGACTAATTTTTCTTGGGTAAAACTAGTGCTTTTGATAAAAAAAAAAAAAGGACGAGGACTGCGCGGTCATTTTCTGAAACACTTGACTTTTCCTTGGGTAAAATTAGTGTTTTTGATAAAATGGACGAGGACTGTGCGGTCATTTTCTGAGACACTGACTAGATTTTCCTTGCCTAAAATTAGTGCTTTCGGTAAAAATAGACGAGGACTGCGCGGTCATTTATTGAGACACTGACTAGTTTTTCCCTTGCCTAAAATTAGTGCTTTTGGTAAAAATGGGGCGATGACTGCGCGGTCATTTTTCTGAGACACTGACTAGTTTTTCCTTGCCTAAAATTAGTGCTTTTGGTCAAAATGGACGATGACTGCGCGGTCATTTACTGAGGCACTGACTTTTTTGCCTTGCCTAAAATTAGTGCTTTTGGTCTAATTGGACGAGGACCCGCGCGGTCATTTTCTGAGACACTGACTTTTTTGCCTTGCCTAAAATTTTTGTTTTTCAGATGGATAGAACCAAAACTAACCCCCTAACGTGAGGGCTCCGCCCCCCTCGACCCCCGGCGAGATTACGAACAGAGCTGGGCAGTATTTAAATACAATTGTATTTAAATACGTATTTCAAATACATTTGTGTATTTAGAAAGGTATTTATAAATACATTGGTTCTCATGTATTTAAATACAGTATTTAAATACTATTATGAGTATTTAAATACACTGTATTTAAATACATTTAATATAAAAATGTAAATACTTTTTTATCAGTTAATTTGGCCATAAACCCGCCCAACTATCTGGCAACCCCGATGTTACAGTAAACCAGTATTTCCACTGGCAAGGCAATGTCCTGATTTCAAGGAAATTTAGGCCTAAGAAGGAAATTTCTAAGGAAACCCAAAAACTAAGGAAATCCTAAGGAAATTCATTTTTTTCGGACTGATAAAATTTGTGTATATAATGTATTTACAAATGCATTTAAATACAATTGATGTATTTAGTATTTTAGTATTTAAATACATTCGTAAAATGTATTTAGTATTTAGTATTTAAATACATTCAATGAATTTGTGCCCAGCTCTGATTATGAACCTAACCTAACCTCCTATATGGTTGGGGGGCCTCTGGAAGGGGAGGTTGTGTCTGTATGAGTATTAGTCTCAGACAACTATATCATTTCTACAATATGTATATAAGTTTTAAAGGTTACGCGGAAGTGCATTAATACTGTACAGTATACTAAACAAAAATTAATATAGAAAACGTATGTGGTAACGGCGGTAGCGACCGCGCAGTTCTCGTCCATTATAACTGAAACACAACAAGAAAGTCTTGCCGACATGAAAGTTTTCGGCGAGTTCCACTGTAAAGGTGCAAATGGAAGAATAAAAGGTATTTCGTTTTTGGACAAGTTTTTCGCTTGTTCCTAAACAATTTAAAACTACAGTTTAATACAATACATGGACATTGGTTACGTAACATGCCAAAACCCCAGATCCCTTCATCACTAAACTAACCTCGGCTACTAAACTAACCTCATAAATTAAGGCTCTTTTGTGACTCCAGTTTCCTGGCTTAGAAGCCTCTGCACATCACCCTCCTCCTCAGGGCTTCTCTAGAGTTGCAGCTACCGATAACAAAACACAGGTATTTTAATGATCACCTGGCAGGCTGGCTCCTAAAAATTCTCGTTTTTTATCGTATATTATTATTATATGTATTTCTTTGTGCTTGCTATTAATGCATTTATTGACCCAATACCATATTGGTATTCACACCCAGTCACTCAACAGTCCATGATCACTCCCACTCCAAGCCACACCACATATCACATGTGCCACAACACCCACACGCAACCCATATCACACACAGTCATACCCAAGGAAAGAAAGATAATATCCTTGGTCATACCACACTAAACCACACCAAACTGCACATCATACCCATCACACAACCATATTGACACAGCCTACCACAAAAAAACACCACACCACACATCCCAAACCCAGCCACACACACACCACAGTCCACACTACACATCACACCCCACCACACAACAACCCATTCAGTAGGGCACTGAATGCATATGACACAGCCATACCACAAAAAAGCACCGCACTTACCTACATGCCACTACAAAGCATAAAACAACCCTAAAACAGGTAGATTCCTGATCTATATAACATGGATCGCGGAAGCCTGGCTCAGCACGGGTTCCAACTGTCCGCCATCTTGTGAAACCCAAAACAAAGCCTTGTTTCTGCGGCTCGCGTTGCTGTCTATCTGGTGTTTATCGCCTCGTCATGCCAAGTTGGCTTGCTGTCTGGCTGTGTTATCCCTCGTCATGCCAAGCTGTGTCTGCTATGTCCTGTACAACAGACCAGACCTGGAAGTGGCAATCTTTCCACCTGTGAGTAACACCACACACACACACACGCACCCACCACACACACACACACCCACACACCACCCACCCACCACACACAACACACCACCACACACACACACACACCCACCACACACACACCCACCCACCCCACACACACGCACCCACCACACACACACGCACGACGCACCCCACCACACACACCGCACGCACCACCACACACCCACGCACCCACCCACACACCCACACCCACACACACCCAGACACCCACACCCACACCACAACACACACCCACACCCACTCCCCACCCAGCCCTCCCACTCTTAATCCATCTACCCACTCCAGTCATCCACCTACTGGTTAAAAAAAAATATAGGTGGATATGGTATACTTTTTTTTATATAGGTAGATATAGATATATATATTTTTTTTATACTTGTTAACAATTAGTGGGGAACGGAAGCAGACCTGAGTGCGGTTATGATACAAATGATCATATGATCATTTGTATCATAACCGCACTCAGGTCTGTTTCCGTTCCGCGCGCTTCCTAATAAGCGGTGCTTGTTCTAATGGAGATAGCTTTATTTTGCAAAGAAAAAAAAGGAAAAAAGTATACCTTGTGGTTAAAGTTAGGTTAGGTTTCATTACAACCTATAAGGTTAGGTTAGGTTTCATTAAAACCTTTAAGGTTAGGTTAGGTTTCATTAAAACCTATAAGGTTAGGTTAGGTTTCATTAAAACCTTTAAGGTTAGGTTAGGTTTCATTAAAACCTATAAGGTTAGGTTAGGTTTCATTAATATTATTTTTGGGGGGGGGGTTGCGCAAAATAAAACTATCTCCATTGCAACAAGCACCTATTGTAGGCCAAGAAAAAATAGTTGATGTCTCTTAAAACGACCGCGAAACTCGTCCATTATTACCAAAAGTTGTTTCGTAGTCTAAATGAAACCATAGTCGTTTCGTACACTCAGCTCAGAGTTGAACTTGACTACTAGAGTTACGAAACGACACCAGGTATGTACGAAAATACTCAAAATCAGTGTACGAAACTAACTACTTTCAATTCAATATACCTAATTAAGAAAGGTTTTTTGATTAGGCCAAAGGTTTTTGATTAATTCAAACTTCCTGTAATCCCCGAGAGTAGCTTCTATGGACCACTGTGGCCCGCGCCGTACCCGTGGCCGCGGCGGTACGGGGCTGACGCCGTTAGAGTGGACGAGAACTGCGCGTTCGCTCATTAGGTCAGACACACACACACTCGGTGATTCGCTCATTAGGTCTGTACACTGCACTCTTAGCCTCTCGCTTTACCACATACACCACACCTGTCACTACACACTTGTACGGCCTCGCAACACACCTGTCACTACACACCTGTACGGCCTCGCAACACACCTGTCACTACACACCTGTACGGCCTCGCAAGACACATGTCACTACACACCTGTACGGCCTCGCAACACACCTGTCACTACACACCTGTACGGCCTCGCAACACACCTGTCACTATAGGCTACACCTGTACGGCCTCGCAAGGCACCTGTCACTACACACCTGTACGGCCTGGCAACACACCTGTCACTACACACCTGTACGGCCTCGCAAGACACCTGTCACTACACACCTGTACGGCCTCGCAACACACCTGTTTGTGTATCACCGTAAATAAATGACTTGGAAGGTTCGACGATGCACTAGGTTGGAAGTTTAGTAGTAGTAGTAGTAGGTGTTAATAGTAGTTGTAGGTGGTAATAGTAGTAGTAGGTGGTAATAGTAGTAGTAGTAGTAGGTGGTAATATAGGCTATCACATGCCAGCAGCCAACACCCAGCCACTGTCTGGCCGGCCCATGTATTTGTTTTGGTTATTTCAAGATGGCGGTTGGTGACTTCAGTATCTCGGCCACAGCTAGCCCAGATCCGCGATCCATGTTATATAGATCAGTGGGTAGATTATACAGTCATGATATAAACTACTGTGTATCATCTTCAGTGGGACATACAAATCAGTAGTGAGGCTATAATTCATAATATATGGTGGCTGGCGACATTATTGCAGGTGGCGACTATACTGTTACCTACGGTACGGTAACTTGAATCCTGCAAATCAAAATAGATAAATAAATAGAAGGAAGTTTTCAATAAATACATTTTATTAGCTAGACTAGCACAAAGAAATACATTTAATAATAATGTACGATAAAAATGACGATAATTTTTAGGAGCCTGTACGATAATTCTACTGAAAACATGTGGCAAGCTGAGTCACGGCAACACTGCATCGCCATAACACAAGACTGCACGTTGTTAGCGGGGAGGCCAATAAAACCATGAAAGGCGTCAGAAAGAAAGCTGTCATTTTACGTGATGCTAAAAATCGAGAGAAATTAAAGGTTAGTGACTGGTGAAGGTTTCCACCCATCAATGGAAAAAGATAATGCGATATTTATGTGTGAAAGGTGGTCAACAAGAAGGATATTCGGTCCGCCCTCACTTTACCGAGTACATATATGATTTTTCGGTAAAATTTCGGTTGTGGGCATTCACCGATTTCGAGGCCGCAAGTTAGTGTTCCTGAATAGTTTGGATGTGAATTGAATGAATCTGACACTCGTTTTTTTCGTTAATAAATTAGTATTATTTCGGTAGAGGGATTTCGGTAAATATTTACTTTATGACTACCAGACTAGCAAGATTTTCAGATGTTCGATTTTTTTTTCGCTTAATATGTGATACTTTCCC